>JAVQJS010069329.1:0-22783 GCA_036024795.1 Galaxias rostratus | reverse complement strand
GACGAAAATACGTTGTACCAGAAAGGAACAGTTCATGTATAGTACTCACAATATAGTTTGTCCTAACTATATACATCTGTTAAGGTTTTGCACAGGTGCATTAGATGCAAGCTTAAAATGTGTAGTTTTTCTGCTTGAATAAGACATTGGTTTTACATTTTTGTAATTTTAGTTATGATTCAGTTTAAGATAATGAAATCTTTTGTTCTTACTCTGCCTGTTTTGGGGAAAATAATAATTATTTAGGAATAGTTCTCCTCTGGATGCCTCAACTCATACAGGTAGTTTTTATTGACATCTGGGCTGTTTTTGTGTGAAGTGACTTCAAACTCAAAAACATGCACACTGTTCAAGGGTTTATTCAAAAACAGGCCAAATGGATTAAAAACGGTGTGAAGGAGTCGCTGCATCTCAGAGAGACATGGAAATACGGTTAAAGATAAAAACAATGTGAGCTAGTCTTTTGAAATAATTTGTTTCCTTTTCTATCACAATAGGCATCGGTATTTTACTCTATGTATTCACAATACTGCAATATCCTCAGACCAATTATCTTAATGTCTGCAGAAAAAATTGTTTTGATGATATTTTTTTCTCTGCAGACAGGGCTGTTCAAGATATCTAATGAAGAATTCTTCATTCATCCATTGGAACAATCGCATGATGAATCTACTGCACCACAGGCCCATGTCATCTACAAACGCCATGCATCCCGCACTCAGAGTCAAATGGGACCGCACGTTTCCCTGGATCAAAATAACAATGGTACCTGTGGGGTCAAAGGTGAGACCCACACCTTTTTTCATCAATGGGCTAGGATGTAATGTAAATGTAACAGAACATGGTTAAATAATTGCTAAACCTGGAAGTCACTCTGATTTGGCCTTTGAAAGGGAGGAGCCCAATAAAGACAAAGTAATCCATCAGCGATAAGACCATTACTAGAAGAATAATTCCTATTTTTTACGTTCTTGATAACTTAAACTTTTAAATGAAATCCTCAGAATGTGGTCACAGTATATTACAAACAAATTTGGAGCTGCACGCATGCTACTTCTGCTTGTACATTTATCCAACATGGCAAACGTGCTATAAAGCTGAAGGCTTTAATTCCACTCAAATGCAATCATGCCAGATGAGAGATTAAGACAATCATGTAAATGTGAAAGACACATCATGATTGCAGTTTTTCTTCCCTATTGGTCTGTGATGTGTTGTCTGCCACTTCAACTTGTCATTTCTCAAACCTACCTTCAGTCTATGGACATTTTTAGATTTTTTCCTATTTTTGTAATTATCTTGTGTCTCCAATAATGATTATTCCATTCGAATGTATTAACACAAGATAAGAACCCCACTCTAGATCAGTAAGAGATTACTGACGTCTTCACTCTGCTCAACTCTCTAACTGCCTTTGACGGCATCCCTCGAGAGGTGTACCAAGAGAGTACCAGAGCAGGCTGACTTGTAATTCACCAACATCAAAATAGCAGAATGCATTACTGAGCCTGAAATAAAATGCTAAATCCTTCAAAGAACATGAAGACACTGCTTTATGAATACATTTGGAAATCTGTCCAGCCAGGGCCATTTCAAACCATACTCTCATTACATTATCGTCATTCAACAGACACTTATCCAAAGCGATTTACATTGAGATTACAAGGGCTATCCCACAGGAACAATTTAGGAAAAAAATGCTTTCCTGGCTTGATTATTACTTATTTTTTAGACATAAGAAAATGAAACAATTGCCAGTGTAGTGGTAGTTTCTTGCCCAAGCACACCCAATAGCTCAAATGATTAAATGACCATCTGTGAACTGCGTCTATTCATTTGTCTAATCGGGAGCAATTTGTCAAATATATCCCTTAAGCTGTTTAGAAAGCCCTGCTCATTTAGTTGTTGACAAGTTAAACCAAATTAATTTTGATGCAGTTTATTTTCCACAGTAATGTTATGTTTTTGTGTACACTCGTTTTAATCTAGATGTCTGTTTTGGTTCATCAAGTTATTAAACACAAGTTACTTTGAGACAAAAAAATAACACTACTAAGACAAACACCAAAGGTAACAGCCGTTTACTGTTTGCTATGCCTTGTATTGGCCTGTAACAGTTATATTTGAAAGAGGAAATTTCTGGCTTTGTTTCTCATGCGAGGGCAAACGATTGTGTCATAATCCAAACAATACCCCAAACATTTTTTGTGTCTTTCTCTGGCTCTCGTCCTCAGATCCCGATGGTTTGGACAGTGTGGAGAGGCAGCGAGTGCGTTGGGAGCGTCGCCAACGGAGGAAGAAAAGGATTCACCAGCGCTCAGTCAGCAGGGAGAAGTGGGTGGAAACTCTAGTGGTGGCCGATACCAAAATGGTGGAGCATCATGGGAGCGAGGATGTGGAGAGCTATGTACTGGCTGTCATGAACATCGTAAGTGACCTGAGCAAAGTACCTTTTTCTTAATTTTTTTTTTTGCTGATTTCCTTAGAGTGGAGAGGTGCAAACCATGAACCAACACATTCCCAGCACAACATCAGATTTATTCCCTTTATTTTTTTATTTGGCATATGGTTTAACTTTTTTTAGGCCAGGCATAAAAACGCGTAGACATACAGTAGATGTTGACTTTAAAATAATAAGTCAGTTGGATTAATTAACATGAAAAGGTGCGAGGTAGGAGGTCTTTTAGTTTTAGATTGCAGGAACAATAAAGCCAATGTGTACACGGACAGTATTCTAAAGTGGATGCACTTAGTATGCTATGAATTGGTAATGTGATCCAATAGGCAAATAAAACAACTGTAGAATAGTTGTAGATGGAAGACATTTGTGTTTTGGTTCATTTGGTATATTTATAAGTCTTTTCTATGAAGCACCAATGTTTTTATTGAATTTCAAATTATTTAGCATTCACTTATAAACACAGCAACTTACTGTAATAGATTCAAGAACAACATAAGGCAAAAAAAGTGGATGATGTCAAGGTAATTGTGTCGTCTAACAGCTGCTTTTTGTTTAATTTGACTTTCCTATTTTGGACAACAAACTCATTTAAAGTAGAGTGTCTGCTCTTATTACACTAAGTTTTAAATCAGTAAAAAACTAAAAACATTTTCAAGAAAGTTGCTTTAGGCAAGCGCAGCCTTTGTTTGGTTGAACGCCGCTGTTAGTACTTATGCAGTTACTGTAGGCACTTCATCCTTTCAAGCAGTATTGCCCATCGGCCATTGTGAAAAACTCATGGGGGCAACACTGTTATGATGAATGAGACCCTTTATACATTGTGTCAAAGCAATGTTGCCTGCAATGCCACTTTGACAATGCCTCTGCATAGACACTGTCTTATGGAGACATTTGCACAACAATAAGACGTGGAATTTGGCCATATTCAGAAGAATGTTGGGCAGAGACATACAAATTTGGAGGAAGATTAGTCGAATATGCTCAGTCTGCCTAATAGTACTCATTGCCTTTCAAATTCCAGACGAAGGGATGATTCTGTTATTTTTAACAGAATTTAATGCAGCTGTTATGGGCAAAGAACCACAAAGAGATAAGTTAATTTAGGAAATAAACTTTGACAAAAAGGCCTGTTGAAAATGATATCACCTAAATAGTCATCTCGCAACCTGCCTCCGGGCCATAACAAATATGGAGACACATCCACAGAAAACGTTTTACAAATGGTTGTATTGACCCAATTCTGGCCTCCTTAACACACGAGAACACAGCAAGGTTGCATATCCGTATTGTTACTGCGTAGTGCGCGTAGCGTGGCGAGTGCATGGAAAATTAGTGTGGAGGTGTTGCAGAGTGTACATGTAGCAACAAAGCATGTGGCCAGAAAAAGAGAAGAGTAAGGAAGAGCGAGAAGGTTTATGAGGTGAGTACGTTGGAACCTATTGCAGGCCTAATTACCCTGCCACGAGCACACAGACACACCCACACCCCAGACAGCCCTCAGAAGATTGTCATGCAATGGGTTTGTTTCTAATTTGTAACCAAAATACACTGAATTAAGGGCCGGAAGCCCCTTCTTCTTCAAAACTTTTCACTTGTACTTTAGGTTTCTTAATTAGGGTTCAACTCAGCATATTCAAGTAAAAAAAATGCAGATCAGATCAGGACACCGTGTTGGTTTTGGACTTGTTTCGATTCAATTACCCTGGTCTACCACCCGTAGCCTGTAAATGTGAGCCAAATTGCCAAGGAGAGTTGTGTAAACTGCACTGGTATAAAAAAAATTAATTGGAGAGGTGGTTTCAAAAACAACTGATTCTGAGTGATGCTTTTCGGAAGTAAGTCACAGGTGGACAGACTCTTCATGTAGCTCAAATTGCTGTTACTCTTTTACTGAAACCTTTTCCCTTTGAATCGCCTGTTCAAGTGCTTAAATGCCTGTGGCACTTCAGAATAGCTTGGAACAAAGAAAGACATTTGCGTTTACTACACAGATTCAAAGCAAAAGGGGAGAAATTACCCCCCTGATGGGTTTTTGGATAATGAGCTTCTCAGTTTGCACCAGCGAGCTACTTGGGTTTCCGCGATGCAAACCCATTAGCAGCCTTTTCCAAAATCATCAGACAAACTTCTCCATTGAGTTTACGAGTGCGTTTTTTTTTTTTGCGCTTCATTCACATTCATCTACAATAAGATGAAGACATGAAGATGAAGACGGTAAAAGCCAAACACACAGGGTTATGTGGCTGACTTCTTACAGTGCACTAAAAGGCTTCCTTGGAGGCTCATGTTTGATGTAATGTGAAAGCTGAGCTGCAAGTGGAATGTTGGTGTTCATATTCCAGACCCACCATCACCTCTAAAAGGGTGACACTCAGGAGCGGAACCTTGAAGTTGCAGTTTTCACTTTAAGCATGAATAAGTAGGATGAATCATTGCGTGTGTGTGTTTATTTGTATGTCTGTCAGAAGATGATGCCTGATCAAACGGGCTTATCTAGTCTTCCTGGACACTTTGTATTGCATTGTGCCACTATATTAGTGTCAAGAGAAGGCAATTATGTACATATATAAAACGCAAAATATAGGACTGGAGCTCAATCCAGTTGTTGAATACAATTCAAATTGTTGCTACACTTTCTAGAACTGTCAACACTGTTTATTCAGTTTATACTGCATGGTATTGTATTCCTATTAATCTATTGTATTCATATTTATCACTGATGTACATACATTTTACTGCTTCTTTTCACTTCTGGTTAGATGCTAACTGCATTTCGTTGTCTCAGTACGTGAACTCTGTGCAAGGTCAATAAAGTTGAAAGAGCTTATCTAGAAATGTCAAGAATGACATTTAATGAAATATTATGGAGTGAACTGGATCACTATAACCCTGACTGCATGTCTGTCTGCTGTTAACTACCTATCACCTGTAAACAAGAAAATACTTCTGTCTTAAGTGGTATTATGCAGATTGGTGTATTCCTTGGAAAAAAACAACAACAAAAACAGGAACTTTTCAGTCCTACTCTTATCTTCTATTTCAGTGAACCAAATTCATTCCCTATAGATTGCGTCATGCGATATCAGTTGAGTTTCTCTCTATTCTCTTTATGAAATGATGGGTTTAGTATGAACTTCAGCATTGTTGACCTATCACTCTGATTATTTAATAATTCATAAACATCCTGTAACAGGACTATGTATTTTTTCTTCAGGTGTCTGGATTGTTTCAGGATGCCAGCATTGGAAATTCCATTAACATAGTAGTGGTTCGACTTGTTCTCCTGGAAGAGGATGAGGTAAGATGTACCAAACCCCAGCCACCCACAAACAGTCTAGATTGCAGCATTTGTTTAGACAGCAACATTTGTTTTCTTGTGGCTCTGTACTTCATCACATTGGATTTCAAACAAACCAAAACGATTAGGTTAAAGTGCATAATTTCACCTTCGATAATAAGGGGTTAACATACTGTATGTATAATGAACCAAGTAAAAAATTGCACGCTTCTAATTCAGCACAGGCTTTAATGGTTAGCACTGTTGCCTCACATCAATAAGGCTCTGGGGAGGAATCTGCTTCTTCTTTTCGTTTTTCTGTGGGTTTCCATCAGTCAGCCAACAGTCTGGCTATTTCCAATGCTGTTTCTTTCTACATAGTATATTGTCCCTGTTTCATTGTTGGTAGTTTAAAGATTAGTTGTATAAATATTATATGTATAAATATTAGTTAGGAATATTAGTTGACTTGTAAGTGTTCACTGCTTACAAAATACCTTGTTGTCAATACCTTGTAGTTATTATTGTGTAAAATAAAGCTGCCATTGCTCAATGTGTTCAGTTAGTACAGTTCTACTAGAATACAGAAGTCATCACAAATAGAACTCCTCTTAATTAAGGACCAATCAGCGTGGCTGAGTAAAGATGAGAAGATCTCGATTACTCACTTCTCATATCTGCTCTGTTTTGGCTGGTCCTTATGTAAGTAATGTAATAGGGCATAAAACAGATGTGCAACTTATGTGTCTTGTAGGGAGGCTGTGCCGTGATGTAGCAGCATTTAATCTCTTCCAGAGTTTGCTAGACACAAATCCTCTATGAGAGAGCTGTTTGATCTTGGAAACATGTTTGTGTTTGGCTCTGTTAAGAGTCTTTCAGCAAATTAATGTCGTTATCAAAGCGTTTTGTCATAATGCAAAGCTTTTTTGCTCAAAACAGCTGAGTTCAGTACATATATGTAGACATAGTTTATTGAAAATTGTGTGTATAAGTGATGCAGAAAATCTAGATAAAGATAATGTTAGTTAAAATAAGAAAATATGTATTAATTTCTGTGCTCTTATTCTGTCAAATGTAACTTTTTTTGGCAGGATGTCTGTAAATGTACAATTTACAAGCAGTTACAATTTACAATTTAAGCGAGGTTTTGTGTTTTCAACATTTAATGTAACCTTTTTGTGTGCACTTCTACATGTCAGAATGGGCCGAGGTGCAAGCAACGAAGAAAGTCTGACAATCCAAAAACCTTTTTACGCCGGAGTATTTCAATTATTAACAACTCCCATTTTCCTTCCATCCTATCCTCATCAGTGTCTGCCTGGCCACAGGAGATGCCTTCAAACAGCATTCACGATCGTGCTTTGTTTTATCTCCTCTCGGAGGCCTTGGAAATTGCAGGAACGGAAAGACTATTTTTAGTCTTTTGTCCTCGCTATGAGGTATGAGCTTGCATCGTGCTGAGTGGCGTCTAATGCAAAACTGAGAGATTAGAGGATGATGAAGGGCTTGTATCAGGTTCCGCACATTGATCATCAAGCCTGGGTCCATCATATGTCAATATTTGCACAAAACTGTTTGAATCTTTGTTTCTATTGCCATGGTAGGGCACGTGATCAACTAATGAGTGTGTTGTGTGTTACATTACTCGCACAGGGTCCAGTAAATGACTCTCAGGGTAGTGTAGTTTTCTGAACATTGTCAGTTCTATTAACAGGAGGACCTGAAGATTACCCACCATGCCGATAACAGCCTTAGCAGCTTTTGTAAATGGCAGAAGCGTCTCAACGTGAAGGGAGAGGAACACTCTGTTCACCATGATGTGGCTGTCCTTCTCACCAGGTAATACAGAACACCAAGTCTACCTCTCCTGCTGTTTTCAATTGATGAAATAATCAATGCCCTATCTGTTAGTGTAACACAACCAGCTGTACACCTTCTATAATATTTGTGATTTGAGATAGTACTTTTCTTGGGCTGTATTAATGACTGCAGGGGTTTATTTTGCTCAAGAAAATGCCATAGATATGGGTTTTTAGTGTAACCTTGGTATGACAATTGCTTGCTGGATGCATTTATAAGGCATATTTAGGACATAATTGGAAAAACAGCCCACAACTAAGACTATAGTTCCTTCTCCCTCAATCCCATCGGAGGCATTTTGAATCCAACCCGAAATCTGGTTGAATTTTTATGAGCATTTTCCTAGCAATTTCTTTCTGCTCTGTTCCACAGAAAACCATTTATGACCTCACTTGTTAATCAATTGCTAATTAATTTTATAAACAGGTAATTATAGTGACTAACTGTCCAATTAAGTTCAAAGTGAATTGGTAACAGCTCTTTCTATTTGGCATGCATTGTGATAGTTGTTCCCTCTTCTCATCAAGAAACACTTCAGGAATGGTTTTTTTGTCGGAACCCAAAAGAGCGTTGCTCGAATCTCTATCAGTTGTGGGGGAAAACAAACCTTTCTTATGAGTAATATCCTGTGTTTGAGTTAATAATTTTCACATAGTTAGTTAGTTAGTTAGATGTTGACATTTATTTGAAGCATGTTTTTTGTCCAGGAACAGTGGAACATTTAGGATAAATGATTGTCGCTGATTATATTGTCAAATTACTGTTTAATCAGTTTTCCATATCTATTTTCTACAATAAATAAACCAATTCTATATGCTCCCTTTACAATATCATATTATTTCTCCCACACAGTTTTCAAAATAGGGTGACATTTATTCAGAGGGAGCGTTTTTCTTTTTTGAGATATGGAGATTTTTTTATATAATGGAGTGGAGGACACATACTTCAAAGGAAATAGGAAAATGATCGACAGGAAAGAATTTGGACGAGATGGTAAGAGACATTAACAGATGAAGATGGAGGGAAAATAGAGTGTCTCAAGGGGTTGGTACAAGTATAATAAGTGTGAGATGGCTATGTAACTGAAAGAGGCGATGTTGAAGAACTGAGAGCCTGGGAGAGAGGAGAACTCGAGAACAGGAGTTCTTAAGGAGAAGAGAGGGCTGTTAACCACTGACCGGGGACGAGATTCGGAGGGTGTGGGGGTTGGGTGTTTAGGTAAGTGAGACTAAGTTCTCTGCACAGCATTATCTGGACAGATAGGTCAGGGAACAGCCTTCCGGAGCTCTGGCTGTGACAGGGCTCAGGTGGGAGTCATTTAAATAGGGTTAAATAGGGTAACACTCCACCCAGACGTATCGCTTTCTCTGTTTCTCTCCACTGGTAGATAGTGGGCTGCATTTTTTGGAAGGTGATAGTTCATAAAGACCTGGCCTGGGGGCACATTCTGAAAAATCTTATACTTGGTCGCATGGCTTGACGTTGCTAATTTAGGAGCTGTTCCCTCATTTTATGTTTCGCGCAATATTCAAATTTTGGGGCGAAAAGCAACATTTCTTTAATGCAACATCATTTAAAAAAAAATCTGAAAATGTTTGTCTCCTTCTATTCATCAATGCATTTTCCACCTGAAACAGTTTGTTCTAGTGGTGTTAGGGACGTTGTTAAGGATCACGTCTTTCATTTACAGTATGTCATTTTCTGTCCCTTTTCTTCTGGCTTTCGATTTCTTTCTCTTTCTCCATCGCCCAATGAATACCTCCCTTGCTCATGCTTCCTTCATCCTTCATGCGTCAACGCATTCTTCCATCAATACATCCATCCATCCCTCTTAACTTTCATCCATCCTGCCTTTCCTCTGACAGGAAGGACATCTGTGCCGCCATCAACAAGCCCTGCGAGACACTGGGTTTGTCTCACGTGGCGGGCATGTGTCAGCCTCACCGCAGCTGCAGCATCAATGAAGACACGGGTCTTCCGCTAGCCTTCACTGTTGCCCACGAGTTGGGACACAAGTAAGGCTGCAGCTCCAACCCACAGAACAGGAATTTTAATCTCCCTAGCCTGGGCATGCATAAACACACACATTGTTCAGCTGCCACTGCACAAATGTAAGTGACAAGCTAAAGACTTTGAACCAGGATTTTAATATGCAGTGTGTACTGTGTTAGTAATTGGTATAATCTACATTTGTTTTGCATACATTTGTGGAGTAATGTGCTCAGTAGCAATAATCACCCGCAATGCATTATGCATACATTATTATTATTGTTATTATTAGTAGTAGTAGTATTAATAATGTTTTTATTAGAAATATTATGATCGATATTATTATCCACAAATAATAATAATAATAATTAATTAGACATTTAATTTGAGGGTGCCTTTCAAGTCACTCATCTAGACTATATGTATTTGTATAATGAATCCGTAATGTTAATTAATGCATTGAATGCATATCAGTTTACCTTTTCCCAAATTCCGGTTATAAAAATCTCCTCTGGAAACCTTTTGAAATATTAGAACTTTACATTTGAGTCTTGCATATTTTATCAGAGGCCACATCAAACACTGTTTGTGTTCCTCCTGCTGTGATCCTGTCACCCTCCAGTATGCATATGCATTATCTATAACCCTATCAGTTGCTCTGGGAACAAGACTTTGCATTTCATGTTATTAATAGATGTCATCCATCCAAAAAAAAAATCTTTACTGTTTTTTTACTTTGCTAATTGTAACTACCAGATTGTAGATTGCAGACCTTCTATGGTTGAGCTACTTTAGAACATTCTATGCTGGCTTGGTCTTTCATTCCATCAGTACCCTCTTGGTGTGCACACCTCTTAGAAGAAAGAACATTATCGATAAAAAAAACAATGTGATTTATGGCCGTTGTACTTGTTTTGTGTTGACCCCAGTGCATTACATTTCTAAGGTCCCTCCACCAACTGATGCAAGCAAGGAGCTGGGAAGTTGAGTGTGCTTTGTAGTGGCTTTTTGTCACTTTGAGTTTACTCCCGGGGGCTACACTTTGTGATCCACACCGTACTCAATGCATGCCACGTTACTTATTAGACTTGGAAATTGATTTTCTCATGGGTAGAAAGGAAGGGACATATTAAGTAAGTCTACGGTTAAATTCCATTGATTGTGTGAAATTAACCTTTGGGACAATCCAAATGCCTCCCTCCCCTTCATTGGGCCAGTCCCTAGCGACAATGGTGAGTAATTGCTATAGACGGTACAAAGCATTCTCCACTAAAAAACAAACGGCAAATCCACTGTGTGCTCATTAGTTTCCCTCACAGCTTGACTCAAGCAGTTGAATTGAATGAAGTCAATTTAAAATGAATGCATATTGCAGTTGGGTAGTGTTATGTCGAGTATCAGTATAAGTCAAGGATTTTGCCGGGCCCAGACGACACCCTGCTTGTTTCTTGTCAACATTTTCTGATGGGAGAGGCGGGCAATGTGCTCGCATTTGCTACAGATTTTCCACTAGATTGTTTTTCACCTCATCTGAATACTTCTTAGAGACACGCTGTCATGCTTTGCTTTGCTTTAGAACATTGTGCTCTCATGTTTTTTTATCACATAGTAATGTAATGTTTCCAACCCGTCTCTTGTTTTCGGGTTATTTTACTAGGAAATTAGTTGGAAAAGGAAGTTTCTGGAATTGACAAGGCTCGAGAAGCAACTAAAGAAACTGATATGTTGCTGCCCCTTGAAGATCACATGTGTTTTTCTCATAAAGATCACTATGAATGTCTTCCAAGGAAGCCATGCTGTCCAAGAGTGTAGGAGTATAAATAAAAACCCAGACACTAACGTGAGGAGAGAGAGAGAGAGAGAGAAAGCCAATAAGGGGAAAAGGGAAATGAAGAAAAAAGTGACAATGAGCTAGCCAAGATGTGAGTGATACATTCGTGGGTTTAATCACTCTCATAAAAAAATAAATTACACTTATATTATTCTGAGATGCATGCTTGCAAGTTAATTAAAGGTTTAAGACCAATTAAATTTTTTAATTTAAATGTAAATGTTTTGTTTAAACAAATGAAATTGGAAATAGATGCAGTTTGAGTGCAAAACCTTCAGATTTATTGGTAATAAAAAGTAAAATTTGTGTAAAACGTTTGACCTGTTGATGTCATACCTATAGTACTAACCACAAATAATGACAAAAACTTCTTGGAAATATTTTTCGTAAACATTATGATTTTGATGGTCCTATCAAAATTCTTATCACAGCCATTTGTACCTTAGCTTGAAGTAGAACTACTAATCTACTAAATCTAGATTGGGAGTAATCCCGTTAAAGTCAAGACAGTGATTACATGACTGCCCTAATGTAATGTATGGCACATCTCCCCACTGTACACACCAATGTTCAATGGGATATGTTTGGATTGAACTTCGGCTGACCCTGTCATTAGCAACCCTCCAGCTCCCTCGTTTTATCGGGCTAATGCAATTTGGGTCTGGCCTGGCCTACGTTTTAAAATGATTTCGGCCCGTTTTGATGTATTGAAACCCCTCAGAGATCAATTCTATACGGCGAGCTCCTAAATCACAGGAACAAATGATGCGGGGTCAGGGGTCAATAGAATGTGTGGAACTGACAAACTCTGTGAAAAATCAAATACACAATATATGGCGTTCTGTAGGCCATATTTATCTTGTTCATGATGTAAACAGAGAGCTTTGGTCTCTGTAAGACGTGTCACCGCCAACTTTACGAAGCCTGTGCATTGTTTGTGTATGTGCTATTGCAAGCTTGTTCTTCAATTTTCTTTCTAATTGAGTCAGCTAAAATGTCTGTCAATGTGACATACTGCACAGGACTGTGTAGCCCACTAAACGAGTGACTCCACTCACTCCACCAACCCCCCCCCCCCCCTGTTTGTGATATGTTTTCGTGCTACAGTTTCGGGATTCAGCATGATGGCAATGGCAACAACTGTGAGCCCATTGGGAAAAGACCCTTCGTCATGTCTCCGCAGCTCCTGTACGGCACTGCCTCGCCCAGCTGGTCACGCTGCAGTCGCCAGTACATAACACGGTTCCTTGAGTAAGTCCCACAGAGATGACATTACTGCTTCTGTTTTTACCATACCCATCTTGTCTTTGTGTCTAAGTGCGTACATACGAAGGGTACATACAGAATACACCCACACACTTAACTTCACAGAGTAATTTAAATATTTGTTTTGGTGTACTATAGAAAGGTTTATGATCAGTCTCTTTTCATTAAAGTTGTTTCTTGATGTTTTTATTTGCTGAGATTGACAAGACATTTTGGGCGTATAGAGTGCCTGAGTGATGCAATGAAGCAGTTATGGCACCATGGCTTTGCCTTTTGTGAATTCCATTTGCTGAGAAGATTAAGAGGCTGGCATGAAGTTATGCTCATCTCCATACACTTGCTGCTTACACAGACCAAATGAATCAATACTTAAATATAATCTTGCTATATAATTTTTGCTGTTCTCTTAAATTTATGGATGATGAACTAAATGTCTTACAATATCTACAGTTGTGCCTTCAGTTTTATAAAGCACTGCTAGTTGTAACTATAAATTGAGGGTTCAATGCAGACTTCAAGCAATATTGTAAGGTGTATATTTTGAGGTGATGTGTAGCATCTACAGACAGAACAGTTCTCATCATTCAATAGTGCAATACTGTATATGCAGTGGTTCTGATCTGTTCGGATTATCTATTTGATTTTCGTATGGTTGGTCATGTGGCTTGTCCTTGTCAGATTTTCTTTCAGTTTCAGCATCACTTTTCAGTTTTCTATTCTGCTTTGAAATCTCTGTCCACTCTCTCCCCTGATGTTCTTTTATGTGCAGATTCTATACAAATCCTTCAGTTAAAACAACTATTGGCAACTTTTATATATTAATGGATTATTAAAAATTTCTTCTGATAGCACATAGAAATGTCGATGGAAGAATGACAAAATCACGGTTCAGATCAATCCTCTTCAAGTCTCAATATAAAACACTAATTTTGTCTGCTACTGGGCATGATCTCCCGCAAATGTGTCCCAAATTGCTTCATGGCTCAAGCCAGCGTTGCTCAATCATATCACTATATCACCTTATCACTAAATCACTATACTTGGAGTATCGTAATTTGTCATGCAAGCAAGATGCAGAGACCACAAGCTTTCTGCGTGTCTTTATTCTACCAGTTATGGAAAATAATTTCACAGAAGAAACAGCAGGGGTCTTCAAAATCCTCTCTCACAGGCAAACTGCCTCTAGTAACTTTAATTAACTTCTATCTCCTTCTTCCTCTTCACACTTCATGGGCACTAGTTCTTAAATCGAGTTGCTTTCCATGTAATAAAGTTTATACATTTTCAATATGAGGGGAGTTCATAGTCTACTGACCATCAAATTATAGTATGTGCTTAATATTCAGAAAATATGTGGAAATCATCAAGATTATATTTTACAATGAGCTATCAGGGCAGTGTATTTCTCACATTGCATATTCAGTAATTGTGTTCGGTCATATTTATTTTTGAAAAACTGTAATGCCGACCTTTATAAAAATAGTATCTAGTTGTTTGAACAGCTTTAACATAACGCTCCCCACTCTTCAGCCTAGGCAGTTATTCTACTTACAACAGAGCCTGTATTAAATCCCAAAGTTTCTTGAGTTTACTTCCCCAGTCATATGGAATCCATTGCTGTAACTTTGTATCCATGACTACCATGCTGCAGCTGAAGTCATCTCTGTAAAAAGGCTTCTGAGGCAAGTGAAAGGCACCCGTGGGAGTCCTTAACGCTATAGCCACTGAGCCTAAGACTGAGGGAGTTGTTTTTGTACTGGATGTGTGTGTGTATTTGTGTGTGTGAGTGCGTGCGTGCGTGCGTCATCTTTAATTGTGTGCGTATCGGACTACAATCGGCCAGTATTTGAGTGATTTATCTTCACACCACAGAAGTAATGATGGTGGCAACTATCCCCTCTCAATATGATTGAGTTAGTCTTAAATATGATTGGTGTGCCCTCAGAATCTTTGCTCTGAATTTCTCTGAGGCAGTTGTTTATAAAAATACATATGTACTCTCAAACATATATCAGACTAAATATATTCTCAAATCAAAAGTGCAAGTCTCATTTAAAAGTGCATTACAAGTTCAGCACCCTTTTAATTTAATCATTCAGAAATTTCGCCAATAATTTGATTCTGCTAAGCATATCCGATTTGAATAATATAGTTAGTAGGAGCACTTCTGATAAATTATGCACTGTATGCTTTGTAGAATTGCATACTTATTGCCCAATTATCCATCTGTTCTTAGTATTACTAATTAATAACATACCTTATCCTTATAAGGGCCTAGTATTTGTTTGGATTCTCTAGGTTTTTTCTGACGCTGAGCAAGGGCGATTCCAGATTTTTCTTTTTTCAATTAAGGGGCACTGAGGCAAACAAGAACCAATCAGGGAGGGCCCTAGGGAAATTTCAATCAGATATTAATACAGCTTTGGAAATTGACTTTTTTGAGGCGTGTAGTGTTTAGTGCCATCTCCCCTAATGCAGTGTAATAAACGTATGACTGTGATTCCGCATTGCAAACCAAGTATCCATTGACAGCCCTCTGGACCAATGGCATCAAATTGACAGTACTCTATCCTAATGGTGCATGGTGGTCACCAGGCGGGGGTCAATCGTGTTTCCATGGTGCGCCTCCACTAGCAAGCCCTTTAGGTAGTCCTCTGATGGCGAGCAATTAGGTCAGTCCATCAATATTTATTTTTGAGGCTTCAGTCAAGAGCTTGTTCCCTTAGGGGAAAATTGACTAACTCTCATTTATTTGTGTTATTTGTAGTCACAGCTTTCATATTAAGTTGGTACCGTATTGATGATTATTTTTGAAATATTATCCATGCCATGTATCTGTATATTTTTATTTTCTGAGTGAGTCATTGCCTTGAACAGTGTAAACATGTCATGGAACGTTTTGCCATGTTTGCCCTTTGAGATTTGTTTCAATACAGATACCTTTTGAGGGCAATTCACCAAAGCCACTCAATACTTTTATCTTCATCCACGCACTTTAGAGGAAGCATTGTTGCGACATCTACAATCATTTAACCTCTCTGTCCAAGACATCTTTTCACGCTTTAATTGAGACCTCAAAATAAATCAGAGATGCCTTTGTTTAAGACAACACAACATGGAGGCTTTTTCATTTTGAGGTCCTTAAAATTTTAAACCAACATCAGATTTTAAGTGACCATGTAGTGTTGAAATACTTTAATATATTTATTTTGTTGTTACCGTTAATGAACTGTGTCATGAATTTGGTCGCTTTCACTTTTAATTTGATCATGTATGAAAGCAAAGTTATCTGTAGCTGCTTCAATAACTGTTTTTCTTCCGGCTTTAGACAATAAAGGAATAGTGATATCTAGCAGTTTTAATTACTGTTTTTAATGTATTTTACTTTCTGCAGTAGATGTTAAAGTAATACTGGTATGCATAGCTGCCTTAACGACTAGTCTAATAAGTTTCACTCCCTGCAGTGCTGAAGATCTGATCATGTATTTGGCATTGTTGTGTGCGCACTTTAACTCAGCAGTTTTGTGCGCACCCTCAGTAGAGTTAGCAGGTGATACTTGGTAGAATTAAATTCTTAACACCCTGATTGGCCCACTCCTTAATACATTATCCTTATTGATTGAATCATTCAATCACTCTCTGGTAGCCAGTGGGATGGTTGGGTTCACTCTCTGGTAGCCAGTGAGATGGTCTGGGTTCACTATCTGGTAGCCAGTGAGATGGTCTGGGTTTACTATCTGGTAGCCAGTGGGATGGTTTGGGTTCACTATCTTGTAGCCAGTGAGATGGTTGGGTTCACTATCTGGTAGCCAGTGAGATGGTTTGGGTTCACTATCTGGGAGCCAGTGGGATGGTTAGTACCACAGTGAATTTTGTCCCAACTTTTTTGATTGCACTTTATTATTCAAACTTTGGTAAGAGCGTTTGATGTCCCTTTCTGGGAGGTTGATGCAGCACAAGTTTAAATATATGAAAAAAAGCATAAAAATACAAATATTGTATTAAAGCAGGGTAGATACGTGCTGGGCAAAACATGAAATATCGAATCTGTTGGGTTTTTATGGTATGTTTTGCAGGCGGCGTATCACTGTAAGTTTGGCCAGAAAGTGGTTCATCAAATCCCTTACCGGTTGGAGAAATTATCAATAGTTAGTCTGATTGGCCGACCTTTACATTTCACTACAAAAAGACAGGCATAATAATAAAACAAAAACAATAATAAGAAGAACATAAGCACAAAAAGTGTTTGTGTTGTATTGTCGACTAGCTGTGTGTTGGTGAGTGAGTTTGTGTTGTATTGTCGACTAGCTGTGTGTTGGTGAGTGAGTTTGTGTGTGTGTTAGTGAGTGAGTGGGTGTACTCTGCATGTACATGTATAAAATGTGTCTGACCTGCTCTACCTGTGTTTCCCTCCAAAGCCGGGGCTGGGGCTGGTGCCTGGATGACCCTCCGGAGAGGAATGAGCGTGCTTGGGGTCCCATGCCCCCAGGGTTCTTGTACAGTGCTGCTCACCAGTGTCGCCTGCAGTACGGCTCTGGTTCCCTGCTCTGTGATGACGTGGATGTAAGAACCACTCAACATCAAATGCATAACTACGCTTAGAACTATTTTAAGACGATGGATAATCTTTCAATGACTCTTCCATTATGTGTTTTACTACATTCACCTCATCCCCTCATTCTTGATAGGTTTAGTTTATTAGAGGGTATCTTTTTCTAATTTCTAGTGTATCACTTCCAGAATAAAGATAAGGTGAACTGGAATTACATTTGCCACAAGGGTAGACATTCTCTACGGCCTGGCTTATTCGCTGCTTACTCACACTTCAGGGATTGGTTTGAGCAGCTGGTGTGAGATGATTGCAGAGAGATGATTAAGTAGCCCTGTGATGTGTTGACTGATCTCATAATTGATCATATGTTTTAAATTAAACCGATGCTTATGTTTATCTTCATCTGGAGGAGGAGAGTGTGTGTGTGTGTGTGTGTGTGTGTGTGTGTGTGTGTGTGTGTGTGTGTGTGTGTGTGTGCGCGCGCGCACGTGCGTGTGCGTGTGTGTGTTTCCCCATAGATAGATAGATATATATTGGGAATATACACAGGATATTTATGAAAGTGAATCTGACCTACTAAGAGATGTGGTTTTTACAGCTAACTAGTCATTTTTAACACCCTTGGGACGAAGAGTCAGTGCTCTACCAAGCCCATGAGGTGTCATTAGCTGAGGAACAGAGAAGGACATGTGAATATAATTAAGAGCATCCACTTTATGTGACATTCCCAGCTATGAGGGTGATGCATGCTTTTTTAGATGTACTTTGTAAACAACATGCAAGAATTACACAAATTATCCAAAGACATACTAATGTGAGTTCTTTTTTAAGAATGACTCACCTTCTATTTAATGTCTTATGTACACAAATTTCACTATTAGGATTACAATAGTATAGGATGAATTTTATGATTTCCTTTTAAGCCTTTCATTTGAAATGATGGGTGAGCTCTGAATCACATAGCACCCACAAATGTCCTTATTAACATATACTAATTGCCCATGAACAATTTATATTTGAGAAAACATTGAGAAGCACACTTGTTACTGGTTGAGCAGTCACCTCAGAGTGACAATGAGATGCTTCAAATGGAAAATAATTATTGAAATTTACAATGATTGTCTGCATAGTATAACTACATAGAAAATGTGACCTTTCAGCTGAATGAAAAATCTCTGTCCTTGATGCCTGCATAATCGTTAAGATCTTCACATTTGGCATTTGTGGGTGTGCACATACATACTCACTTGCGCAAACGTCACACACACATACACACACACACACACACACACACACACATACACACACACTAATACAGTGTGTGGCCTCTGCACACATAATCTGATTTACACTTGTGTACACCCTTTATATCTTCTCACCTTGTCCAGAAATTATAAAACGATTTGTTGATAATGTTTAGGAAATGTGTTGAGTAAGACCGTTCAAATGTGTGCTTGTGCACGTGAATACCTTGAACTTCCATTTAATTTTGCATCAAGATTACTTAATTATTTTTATTAAATTAAAAATTATATCAAACCAGTTAATCAAACAGAATGCAATTAAAAGAACAATATCTGTTATAAAATAAAGCTTTGTCAGTCTTTTTTCTCTAGCTATAAGGATTATTATAAGACCTTTACCACATGACTTCGGAAAGATAGATTTGTCTTGCGGAAATAATCTTTTGAATGTCTCGTATACATTTGCCTTCCTGTTTTTTTTTTTTCAAAAGTCTGTGACGACAAATGTACGTGAACCAGTCACAGGGTTTTTGTGTGTACTATCAGAGTAAATTTTCAGAGCAATTGAAAAAAAAGGTCATCAGACCTTACCAACCACGTTATATTGCCAATCCATTGTTCTACGGATGCTTTGAAAAGCTTAACAGGCTCTGGAGATACCCTGGTCCGGCACTGTCTTGATCTATCTCAGTTATCTGCTGCCTTTCTTTCCATGACACTGCTGTTAACAGAGATGGAAATGGCAACCAGTTGTACTCTAAAAATGTCAAACAGGAGCAACAACATCACAGGGGCCACCATCTTAATCTCACGGCTACCTCTGTCTGATAACCACTCCGATTGACATTTCAGCTTTTATCAGTGTTTTGCCACAGAACAGAGACCGGCGTTATCTAATTCATGTCGACGTGTTCGCAGTGCTGTTTCAGTCAGTTGAATTCACTCCTCCAGAGGCTTTTAGAGGCTATTTACAACAATCCCTCTTATCTTTATCTTGTTGTCATCAACATCCACTGACAATACCCTGTCCCTCTTGAATGTAGTCAGCTCTTAAAAATGCTTATTAGCATAATTCAACCTTGTAGGCACTCTCGCATATGCTTCTTAGGAGTTTAAGTTCTAAGACTCAAGACCTTCAGTTTCTTACTACGTTAATAAGAAACTTGTTACTACTCTTCATGAAAGCAAAGTGAAGCCAGCCATAATTTACATATTTCCTTCAAGAGCAGGTTCTCTACATTCCATTTGCCTATAAATGATAGACTTTCACACACATAATTTATTCCAGGAAAAATCCATTATATTCAACTCAAAGGCCAAAGTATTCAAAGTGTTCAAAAGTGTTCTAAAAATAAAGAGAGACTCTTATGTGGTGCCAGAGGAGCCATTGAAATTTAGTCACACTTAATTTGATTAATGATATATATATTTTTTCTTTTGTTAATGGGTTTAGCAATATAACCTATTTCCATCACAGCCTATCAAACTTTTTTTGTTTTTTTGTGTGATACAATTGCAGCTAATAAATGTATTTTTACCGATACTGCAATTCTTTCCTAAGTAAATCGACAAACGACTTAACGATTTGTTATCGATATTAGAGCAGACACTTGACTTTTATTGTACTCATTCTGGAACAATACTTTTTGTTTATTACACTGTAACCATTTTAAGCTATTCATAAATCTCACAGCACACATTCATTTCATTCCCCCAAAACACACTTGAGATTCTATAAGGAGAAAAATGTTCTTTTTTTTATCTTGAATGCCTCTTAGGATAGGGTCTGTGGAATAAAAGTGTCTTTAAATTCACTGAATGTGTTTTTTTTTCCTTCCATAGAATGTTTGCAGCACATTATGGTGTACAGTGGGAGTGACTTGCCATTCTAAGCTGGATGGTGCGGTGGATGGGACCAAGTGTGGGGAGAACAAGGTGAGTCAAGGTCACTCCCAAACTGGACTTATTCAACATCCTTGGGTCCTGTCAAAGAAGGACAGTGCTACTTTGTTCAATAGTTTCCCTTCGCCACAATCCGTCTGTAACCCAAAAAATTGTGTCTAAGTCGTTTTAGTTTGCACTGTAGCTTTAGGTGCAAGCTACCTATTCATCTAGCATGAACTGTCGTCACTGGCTTTGCTTTTAAATACTGAGGTGAATAGGGGTTTGCTTAACATAACAAAAATTCTCACTGATCCCATCTACTTGTATAAAGTGTAAGTTGCTGCTTGTTTAGCATTGAGCAATTTGCTTATACTTAACACTGCCACGTATAAACAGCACTTTTGCTACTGTGAATGTATATTCATGACCCCAGAATTATGTTAACGGTGGTTCATAAATGTACTTAAAGGACATCGCTGTTAATCTGGTGATGCTCTTGTCTAAGTGTGCTATAGGATGCATTGACTAGGGTGCCAAAGTGGACTGTATTTAAAGGTGATTCCCTTTTGCCAGGAAGCAAATGTATTACCTAAATAACACTTAATAGGGTACAATCATTGTTAGAAATTAAATTCCTTCTCTCCCCCCATTAGTGGTGTTTTGACGGAGAGTGTGTTGCCATTGGTTACCGGGCAGAGAGTGTGAATGGAGGTTGGTCACCATGGAGTGAGTGGTCAGCCTGTTCCAGATCCTGTGGTGCAGGTGTTCAGAATGCCCAGAGGGACTGTGCCAATCCACTGTAAGTTGAATACTTTAGCCTTAACTATTTAGCTGTGGTTGGCCACATCAACTTGCTTAAACCCTATAGAACATATATTCTATTGCCAGTCAACTCATTGACCTCAACTGGACAATTGAAAGGAGAATCTTGAGGAGAGGGGGTGCCAACATCTTTCTTTAAACTTTGTTCACCTAAAAGTCTAGAGTCTAGATTTTCCTAAATCCCACTGACTCTGGTTTTACCCCATGGAACTAATCCAGCAGCCTTGGTCCTGAGCGATCTTTAAATCTCACCCCAAAAAGACTTTTTACATCTACTCATCACATCGGCCAAGATATTAAGGTATTAAGTGTGCGTTCTGCTTGTTGGATCGTGTTGCTGTTTTTGGTATATTCTGTCTATGCAGCTGTATCTTGGTGTATCAGATGTGGTCTTCAGAGTCTTTCCCACCTAAGAATGACTAGATAATGTCACAGCATTAGAATTTAGACCGTGAGCATAAGCCTATGCTAACACTTTCCCCAGGGAAGGTACAGAGCAGAACTTGGAAGCTGGGATTGAGGTGTAGAACACTGCACTCTTTGTATTCCTTCTCAGCATTTGTAGCAATCTGCAACGTAAACACAGTGTGTAGCTTGAGTGGCCAGGTTAGGGGAACAATAATGTTTAGATATGATACAATTATGAGAAGGTTAGTTATTTTCAATTTAGAAGCCACGGTGAATTAGACCAGTAATGCTACAATTGATTGAGCAGTACCATGTTGGTCATTGTATTACACTTTCAAATAGTTAACACTCAACTTATCATCATCATCATCATCTTCATCCGCTTATCCGAGGTCGGGTCGCGGAGGCAGCAGGGCTTCCCAAACTTCCCTTTCCCGGGCCACATTAACCAGCTCTGACTGGGGGATTCCAAGGCGTTCCCAGGCCAGCGTTGAGATATATAATCCCGGGAGTGAGGTCACAGCCCTCATCACATGTCCCCGTCACACACGAGCGTGTTCGGGACAGACAGAGCCATCGGACGTGATGACTCCCATCAAATCGTTCAAGCAAGAGATTGGATATGAGACTAAGTGCTTTGGGCGTCCGTCCCAATCTGTTTAAACCGCGTTGGCTCGCTCCGAGACTTTTGAAGGGAGAAAGTAATAGCTGGTCTAAGTCAAGTTTCTTTATGGTTTCCCATTAGTAGGTGAAGGAGATGTGCTATCACTTGAATGGCGTGCCTATGGAATTGAGGTCAGGATTAATAAGCCCTACCTAGCACGGTGGCGCAGTGGTTAGCACTGTTGCCTCATAGTGAGGAGGTCCTGGGTCCGCCTGAGGGGCTCTCTGTGTGGAGTTTGCATGCGTGGGTTTCCTCCGGGTACTCCGGTTTCCTCCCACAGTCCAAAAACATGTAGGTTCATTGGTTACTCTAAATTGTCCATGGGTGTGAATGTGCGTGTGTGAGTTGTTGCAGGTCTATGTGATAGCCCTGTAATAGACTGGCAATCTGTCCAGGGTGTACCCCATATATAATCCCTCCACCTGGTCCTAGGTCTGCCCCTCGGCCTCCGCCCAGCTGGACGTGCCTGGAACACCTCCCTAGGGAGGCGGCCAGGTGGCATTCTTACTAGATGCCCGAACCACC
>JAVQJS010069324.1:0-24827 GCA_036024795.1 Galaxias rostratus | reverse complement strand
GACATTTACAAAACAAAGTATAATGTAGAAAATGTACAAAGCTGTGGCAGTTCTATTCTTTTCTATTCTGGTATCTATGTGTGTGTGTGTGTGTGTGGGCACGTGGGTGTGTGTGTGTGTGTGTGTGTGTGTGTGTGTGTGTCTATGTGTGTATCTGTGTGTGTCTGTGTGTGAGTGGGTGTGTGTGTGTTTGTGTTGGGATGTGTGTGTGTGTGTGTGTGTGTGTACCTGGTCAAAGTGCAGGCCTGCGATGACGTAGGGCCTCTCTGCCTGCTTGTACACCGTCTCCAGGAAGTCGACATGACCAATGTCTGATGGGCGGCTGTCGTCAAGGCAACAACATTGACACCCTCGCTAGTGTCACCTGACACACACACACACACTTCCTCTCTCTCTCTCTTTCTCTTTAACTTCACAAAGGGAGAGGAAGAGAAACACAAAAACACTCTCTCTCTTTATTAAGTCAAACACTCTCTCACACACTCTCTTAAACTCTATCTCACGCTCTCTCACATTCTCTCACACGCTCTCTAAAACACAGTGTGACCCCCGCCCAGTCGCTATGGATACGGAAGAGATCGAAGGCCCCGGCCACGTAGATGATGGTGTCTCCCGGCTGCGGCTCTTTTCCCGACGCAAACTGAATGATCTTCTGAGACGTCTGCAGGAACTGGGACACGCCCGTCCACGGACTGTGACCTTTAGGACCCTGGGGAACCCACACGCAGGACACACACCCACACACCCACACACACACACACACACACACACATAGACACACATACACACACACACACACACACCCACACACACACACACACACACATAGACACACACACACACACACAAACACACACGAACACACACACACACACACACACACACACACACACACACACACACACACACACACACACATAGACAGACACACACACACACAGACAAAGACACACATTCTTACACACGTACTCTCTCACACACACACACACACTGGAGGAGGAAGAGGAGGGGAGGAGGAAGGGCTGTGTGTAACTCTGAACATAAGAGAGGGAGAGATGGTAAAGAGAAAGAGAGAGAGAGAGAGAAAGAGCAAGCGTATGAGGGAGAGATGGTGAGAAGTAATGGAGGGAGAAAGGGAGGGAAAGAGAGACGGAAGGAGGAGGACAGAGAGAGATAGAGAGAGGAAAAGAAAGCAAGGGGGGCGGTATATAGAGAGACATAGAGATGGAAATATAACAGAAAGAGAGAGGCGTATGTGTGTGTCGGTGTGTGTGTGTGTGTGTGTGTGGGTGAGCGTGGATGTGGGTGTTTTTGTGTACGTTTGTGTGTGCGAGTGTCTATGTGTGTTTGTGTTTGTGTACATTTGTGTGTGTGGTTGTATGTGTGTGTTTGTGTGTGTGTGTGTGTGTGTGTGTGTGTGTGAGTGTGTGTGTGTGAGTGTGTGTGTGTAGACAGTGGAAGCGGGATGCACTGAGGATGTTTGCCTGTCTGCTGTGTGAGGCCCAAACCACCTCGGCATATTAAAGCTGAGAAATTATAAATGACAACATCCAAATGTTTACACAGAGTTCCCCTTCGATCATTTGGAGAATTTACGTATGTCCTCTGAATATATTCATGATGACAAACACATTAGCTGCTGTTCCTTTCATATCTCTGTTTGTCTATGTGTTGGAGTCTGAGTGTGTGTGTGTGTGTGTGTGTGTGTGTGTGTGTGTGTGTGTGTGTGTGTGTGTGTGTGTGTGTGTGTGTGCGCGCGCGTGTGTGTCTGGTCTGTTTTTCAGTCTTGACAGAGAGACACTGTAGTATAGTTATCCAGCAGAGATTGCCTTGAGATTAGACCTTCTATTCCCACGGCAATCTTTTTTTCGCGTTTGATCATCAATAATTAAATTCTGATAAATTCAACTAATTTAGTTCTAGTCTTGTGCAAAAACAATGCAAACCTACAGACATTATACACCAGGAATGTGTATTGTTGCGTACCTCCCTAGCATTCAGAATGGGTCCCTTCTTGTGGGGGTAAACCCAGGCACTGCCTGCCTGAGTAGTGACACACCTAGTCAACCATCGACCATCTCAACCCAATCCCCAGCATCCATTAGCCTGCCTGACAACCAATCAGGAAGAGACACTTATCCGGAGGAGAGCTGGGGACTGAAGTTACACAGAGCCACAGCCTCCACACCCCACAGTCACAGCATGGAGTGTGGAGGGGGGATGGGGGGGGGTTGTGTGTGTGTGTGTGTGTGTGGGTGTGGGTGTGTGTGTGTGTGTGTGTGTGTGTGTGTGTGTGTGTGTGTGTGTGTGTGTGTGTGTGTTAGTCTCATGGGTCTGTGAAAGTAAGTGGGGGGGCTACAGCCATGTGCTTCTGTGTGAGTGTGTTGTGTCCCACTCCATTGCGTCCCCATAATACTATGTACGTTGTGTTTGCTGGTGTGTGTGCATGTGTTTTTGGATGAGTGGGTATGAACGTGTGTGTGATTGTGGTAAAAACAACTTTATTTTTTCAATCGCTTGAATACAGTAAAAGTAATTTGTTGATTGTCAGAAATGTACCAGGACATAGAGACAACATCCGATCACCGTTTCAAAACTTCTTCACAATTCATACACTGCGTCAAACTATAAACCAACACAACAGTTGTAAAATAAAATGTTTTGCATAACTTTATGGTCTGTAGAAATAATATTCCATCTTCAGGTCATTTAACAGGTTTTTAGGTATAGAGATCTAAAGAATCACCAATTTCCCCAGAACATGGATTATTATCCAAACTTTATAGCCATCCTTTATCCAACCCTGTTACCATGGTCCCATATGCCACAATTCCAGACCGTGTCTTCAGGTATATACAGGTTTGACACTGTGTGTGTATACAGGTTTGACACTGTGTGTGTATACAGGTTTGACATTGTGTGTATGCAGGATTGACACTGTGTGTGTTTGCAGGTTTGACACTGTGTGTATGCAGGTTTGACATTGTGTGTACGCAGGTTTGACACTGTGTGTGTTTGCAGGTTTGACACTGTGTGTGTGTGTATGCAGGTTTGACATTGTGTGTGTATGCAGGTTTGACACTGCGTGTGTATACAGGTTTGACATTGTGTGTATGCAGGTTTGACACTGTGTGTGTTTGCAGGTTTGACACTGTGTGTGTGTATGCAGGTTTGACATTGTGTGTGTATGCAGGTTTGACACTGTGTGTGTATGCAGGTTTGACACTGTGTGTGTATGCAGGTTTGACACTGTGTGTGTGTATGCAGGTTTGACATTGTGTGTGTAAGCAGGTTTGACACTGACTGTAAATGCAGCCCATTGTCATTGCTTTTGCAATACTGCCAACAGGTTAAAGACTTAATGATAGTACAAACCACAACGTGACTTTGGTGTACTGTGTGTATTGGTGATCGAAACGAATGCTCCTGCGGTTTTTCTGAACAGTGATTCAGGAGATATGAATGCACAATGACAGGTCTTAAACGCAAAAAAAACGTTCAACAAGCAGTGCCTGTTTAGAGTCTTGTGTCTCGGGTTTTGAAAAACGACTGCAAGGTTCAGACTTTAGTGCCGACGCAATGCAAAAAAAAACTGTAATAAACTTTTTATCAACGCACCCTTTCTACTTGTTTTTGTGGGTGTTTGGTTGTTGTTTGTCGCTATTGGTCAGGAATGGAGTTTGATGAATATTGATGACCCGGGGGATAGTGCTGCTTCCTCAGCCAAGGGAAGGAACGAATGAGAGAGGAGATTGTTTTTCTCTGGCGCTGAGAAGCTATGGTGGAAGGGTTGGTACTGATGAACTCTGTGTGTGTGTGTGTGTGTGTGTGTGTGTGTGTGTTGGTGTGAATGTCTGTGTGTGTGTGTGTGTTTGTGTGTGTGAGTGTCTGCGTGTGTGTGTGCGTGTGTGTGTGTGTGTGTGATGACTCACCGCCCTCATCCTCTTGCTTCCTTGCAGAGCAGAACGGAACCTCATCTTGTGAGTAGTGTGGCTGGGGAGAATAGGCCATCAGTGTGTGTGTGAGCGTCTGTGAGTGTGATTAGGTGCATGGCTTTGTGTGTGTGTGTGTGTGTGTGTGTTTGTGTGTGTGTGTGTGTGTGTGTGTGTGTGTGTGTGTGTGCGTATGAGAGTGATTAGTTGCATGGTTTTATGTGAGGGCGTGTGTGTGTGTGTGTGTGTGTGTGAGTGTGATTAGGTGCATGGCTTTTTGTGAGTGAATGTGTGTGTGTGTGTGTGTGCGTATGAGTTTTATTTGGTGCATGGCTTTATGTGAGGGTGTGTATTTATGGATTTATGTATTGCTCGTTTGTGTTTGGTCTGAATCTCTGTGTGACAGATCATGTCATGAAAGTACATTCCGTGTGTGTGTGTGCGTCCATTTCCCTGTGTTTGTGTGTATGTGTGTGTGTGTGTGTGTATGTGAGAGAGAGAGAGAGAGAGAGAGATAACATCACCATCCACAGAGTCCTCTGGCTGTAAGAACCTCTTTAGGACGAGTCACCTCCTCCACTGGTAGATCATCTGTCTAAAGAGAGGGACAGAAAGAAAGCAAGAGAGAGAGGGGAAAGTGGTAAAGAAGAGGTTCGAGAGGACAAAAAGGCGAATCTCTCTTTCTTCCTCTTTCCCTCTCCCTCTCTCTGTCCCTCCCTCCTTTCTCTTTCTCTCTCCTGCTCTCTCTCTCTTCATGTTAGATTAGAAAGCCCACTTTGAAACACTTCTAGGGGGTCATTGGATCAGTCCTCCATTTGGGCACTTCAGACTGCAGGTGACCCTTGACCTTTCTTAGCACTCAAACAGAGGTTGGAATTTGAAATGATGAAAGCGCATCGATTTCTACTGTAGAGGTCATCAATTACCGAAAAGGTCAAAAGGCGAGGGGCCCTCTACCGCCCATGTATGCTCAGAATCCTACGATTGACATGTTGATTGCATGGCTTTCTTCTCCTCCTCTGTAAGCTGCAATCAGGATAGTCAAGGGAAATCAAATGAACCGATTCACTTGTTTACACCACGTGTTTGCTCTGCGTGCGTGCTGCTATTAACTCTGGCCATGTAGTTGTTGTTTTTTATTCCTAGAGTCGGTTATCGGAGGAGACTTGACCGCTCACTCGCATATCACAAACCTCTGGTTTGAGGGTCTAAGGCTAGACGAGCTGAAAGGCGTTACCGTGGCAACCCTGGCGTCCTGATGCAAACACTGGAGTGGCGAAGACGAAACGTCAAGGTTTAGCGCCGAAAGTGACATCAGTAGAACATGGGCAATGGACAGCAAAAGCCATTTATGAAATAGATTTCTACTTAATTTGTGTGATTTACTCTAATTAAATCCACTAAAAGCGGCGTGCAACATGTTAAAGACTTTAACGGATAGAGATAAAGATCAGCAATGAGACAGCGCCTGCAGGAGAAATCGCATTTAATGACAATTTTATAAGATTCTTGTAAAACGAACTTATTTATCAGTGTCACTTAACTGTGCATTGAACGAAGGCCAGTCGCTGCACTTTTAATGAGGAACAGAACAGAAACTGAACAAATGGGTTGAAAAATAAAAAAAGAAGCGGTTCTCCTCGTCAAACGCAGACGCTGCCTGTCACCTAATGAATCCCACGGTGCAACAGATGGTTTCCCAGAACAAGTAAGGAGGGAAAGCATGTAGAGTTCAATCCAACATACCGCGCTCCTTCCTACAGAACCACTCGCTGCCATGATGATACGAGGACGTGTTCCAAATGACAGGAACCAATTAAGCTCCCGTTGGATTGTGTTAATCGGGCATGCAGTCAGTCACTCAGTCAGTCAATCAGCTAGGAATATGACCATTTAGACAGACATTTTGCCAGTCTGGCAGCCAGTAAAACAGTAAATAATAAATCAGCCAATCTGCCAGTCCAGCAGTAAATCAGTAAATCATTCAATGTGCCAGTCAGGCAGTAAGTGAATTAACAAAGCAGTAAGTCAGTAAGTTATTCAGTCAGACTGTTAGTGAGTTAGTCAGCCAGACAGTGAGTTGGTTAATGAGCCAGTCAGTGAATTAGTAATGCTTTTATCCAGTCAGTCAATGAGTTAGTCAGCTAGCTAGTCAATGAGTTAGTAATGCAACCTGCCTAACAGTCAGTGAAATAGTCAGCCAGTTAATCGGTGAGTTAGTAATGCGGCCAGTCAGCCAGTCAGTCAGTGAGTTAGTAACGTGGCCAGCCAGCCAGAAAGTCAGTCAGTGGGGTTAGTAATACAGCCAGCCAGTCAGTTAGTGAGTTAGTAATGCGGCAGGCCAGCCAGACAGTCAGTGAGTAAGTAATGTGGCCAGCCACATAGTCAGTAAGTCAGTTATGTGGCCAACCAGACAGTCAGTGATGCGTCCAGCCCAACAGTTTGTGAGTCAGTGCGCAGCCAGCCAGAGTCAGTACGCGGCCAGCCAGAGAGTCAGTGAGTCAGTGACGCAGCCAGCCAGAGAGTCAGTGAGTCAGTAACATGGCCAGCCAGAGAGTCAGTTAGTCAGTAACGCGGCCAGCCAGAGAGTCAGTGAGTTAGTAACGCAGCCAGCTAGAGAGTCAGTGAGTCAGTAATGCAGCCAGCCAGAGAGTCAGCTAGTCAGTAACGCGGCCAGCCAGTGAGTCAGTGAGTTAGTAACGCAGCCAGCCAGAGAGTCAGTGAGTCAGTAACGTGGCCAGCGAACAGTCAGTGAGGTGGTACCGTGCTCAGTGAGACAATCAGAGGACCAGAACAGGGAGACGTGTACAGAACTTCTTCCAGAGGGATGCTGAGGGATGGAATGAGGGTCAGGGGGCAGATTATTAAGGAACTCATGAATTTGTGTCTTTTCAACTTTCCTGGATAGCTATTTACCACCCAAACCCGTTTGTTCCCTCTATCTCTTTGCCGCTCTCCATCTCCCTCTCTCTCTCTCTCTCTCCCATTCTCTCTCTCTCGCTCTCCCTCTCTCACCCATTCTCTCTCACCTCTCATTTCTCGTTCGACTTGAGTCCTTAGGCAGGCAATTTCCACTTCCTTCTCCTTCATATTCTTTCCCTTCGTTGGTGCCTGGTATGCGGATGCGAAATAGGATTTTTGTGGCCTCAGGAGCAGGACATAATTGTTCCTGTCTGTAGGTTGTAACATCTCACACTCTCTCGCTAACCTCTTTCACAGACTTCAGCTTTTTTTATTTCCCTTCCTGTCTATTGCCACTCTCTCTCTCTCTCTCTCTCTCTCTCTCTCTCTCTCTCTCTCTTTCTCTCTCTCTCTGAACAGCTCTTTATCTTATCTGTCTCCTCCACCCTCTCCCTCTTTTTTTTCTCACACTCGCCGTCTCTCTCTCGCTCTCTCTCTCTCTCTGTACATCTCATCTCTCTATCTTATCTTTCACTATCTCCCCCCTCTCTGCCCCTGCGCTCAACGCAACCCAACATTTTTTCTTTATGCTCTTTTTACATGCACGTCCATAAACGCATGCACAAAGGGAGAGGCGTGCACACACCTACGTAATCACCAACCCATGTCTTCCAGTATAATGACCTCTCTTCAGTTTAAGGACACGTATACGTGCAGTCACTCGTCGTATGTCAAGTGATTGGGAGTAGGGCTCAAATCAGCAGGTTGTTCCTCCTTCCTTCAATCTCAATTGAAGTGCCTAATGGATCAGGCGTGATAGTGCACTGCTCCTGCTGGCCATCGGCAGTACTACAGTGCCAAACATCTCTTCAGAGCGGGAAGGAAACTCAATCAATGGGTTTCGGTTGGTAATGCTTTACGCGCTACGGTGAAGTCAATACAATGGGCTCCTGTCTTGATAATCATAGTCATGATGATGACAATTCATATAACACTGTCTTTTGATGAAATTGAACAATACATCCCACTAATGCTTTGGACTTTATTTGCCGTAAGCCTTTATTGTCGGAAAACTTTTCATCTGCTTCACTGGGGAGTCGTTAGTGAATGTGAAATCGCTGGTAGTGTGGATAATACATTAAATCTTCAGGCTGTTGGTTGAACTGCATAATTTGAATGGCAGTTGGCAGTTGAAAGACAAAGGTCTCTGGAGGGACACTAACTAATCACATTCAAATCCAACCCGAAATAATCATGGCATGCTGTTGCTGGTGGTGTTTTAGTCCATTTCTAATTGCACACTAGCTCGTCACTGCACATTTATTTTTCATTACACACATCGAAACAGAGGAAGTCATTAAAAAAATGTTTATTCAAAGATTTGATCAGGTTAAAGTCATTATCTTCTTGAAGAAAAACTAAAAGTATATGAGTTGGGGGATAAAGTAGATTTTCTAATCAGATAATACCTACAACATCAATGATATAGTGCCCTAAGGAACGATACAGGGTGAAGATAAATACATTAACATAGATTAACAATTAATACAAACAAGAATAAATGTGTTTGAAAATAAGGTCCAATTATCTTAGATTGGTGTTCAGCGTTGAGGAATAAAAGAAATGAATGAATTTCGAACTTGTTTCCAATAGTAACTGAAACACACAGTATCTTTTTATCCGTGCCAGGACTCCCAACCAGATGGAGTTGTTTTTTTTGCCACAATGCAGTTCAATGCAATTACCTTTTCTGAGGAAGTTGGGATGAAGGTATTTCAGATCTAAGTCTAATCAGCTGGCAGGAAGGTTTCTTTCCCAACAAGGTGAATTTACACAAACTTGTCAAAAAATCACAGCAGATCTTTTTCTGTACATGGAAAAAAGCGAGATTTCAAATTCCGTTACACAGACAATTAGGAATGTGAACTTTGCAAAAACACTGCGTCAAAGTTGACTAGTTCGTTGTTACCCTCATAAAAAAGTAAAATGTTTTAAATAATGGCTTTGAGGAGCCTGACAGCATTCACACACCCACACCCACACACACACACACACACACACACACACAGACACACATACACACCCACACATACACACCCACAGGTCTGAGAGCAGACAGACATTCAATATAGCCCTCCTAATGAGCAGAGCAGATGCAGTGGGTTGTGTTTTACAACGTGCCGGTGAATCGCAGAGGACTTTAAAATAAACATGAGAAGAGGAAGGAACAGAAATCAATAGAACAGCAGCGTGGAACACCAGTCTACTCAGAGCTAAACAACCAGAGGGTGTGTGTGTGTGTGTGTACGTGTGTGTGTGTGTGTGTGTGTGTGTGTGTGTGTGTGTGTGTGTGTGTGTGTGTGTTTCTAGGCCCTGTGTGTTTAAGAGACAATGATACTAATTAAGTCTATGATTGTCAGCAAACTATATCACAACCATATACAAGTTTTCAAAGCACAACTTTCTGCCTTGTAAAAACACAATCATATTTTATAGAAGCTTGATGTTATCAATAAAAGACGATGGAAATAAGAAATGCAATAACGCTCCACTCACGTCGCTGAAAACTAAGATCAATTCCTTTTTCCAGTAATTATACATAACAGGTCAGCTGATGTATATTCAAATATAATTGACATGAAATATATTACCATGAGGTTCTCGGCAGAGCTGTATTCAAGACCACCTTGGTCGAGATCAAGACAAGACCAAGACAAGAAGGACCGAAACCGAGACAAGGGACAAGACTCAAGACCGGGGAGGGGAGGGGGGTCGAGACCGAGACAGGACAGAGACAACTGGGTTTGAGACCGAGACAAAACCAAGACGGCAGGTTGAAATTCTTTACATTTACAATTGCCATATAGCATAATGTAGCTATATTATTTTGCATACCTATGTATTGTATGTCGTTCAGGGTTTTGGCATGTATATTCAGGTTTACATCTCAAATATGGCATCATTAACATTTCAGACGTTCACAGAAATATTGTAATGTGTGTTGTAAGTTATGAACAGACTGAATTAATCGACTCAGTTTAAACAGGTTTGAAGAAGCTGTGAGGCCTAGACCCAGTCCCTCAGGAATGTAATCAGGATTCATCACAAATATAAATGAATGATTAGTGTTTAAAAAGTACTTTGGAATGTTGGATCGAACAACTCTGGAACTATGAGAACGCTAGTTCGCGAATGCTCAAGCAACAACGATAGGCCTAATTATGAATTTTAGGGGTGCTGAGAGATAATTTTCGTGAGCAGCCGTAAAGCAGTGTCGAAAATCGCCTATGCTTTAACACAGCGATTATGATATTTGTGAGAGAATACATATTCACTCTCAGCTCGCTACATTAAAAAATAATCTAAACAGCTAAAATAAAGTCAAGGCTGAGGCAAAACATGTCGAGTACGAGACAAGGCCGAGAAGGAGGAAGGTCTCCAAACTAAAACCGGTGATGATGAGTCTATGGGATTTGCATCAAAATGTTGGAAAAATATGCATTTGAAATGAAGTAAGCATACATTATTAAAATGATCGACAAAAAGGAATAGTCAAGGCACATTAATGAGGGCGCGTTAGACCAGAGAGCTGTACAGACTTATTCCTTTTCCATAAGTGGTATCAGCAAGGGGGCGGCACGGTGGCGCAGTGGTTAGCACTGTTGCCTCACAGTAAGAAGGTCCTGAGTTCGAATCCCACCTGAGGGCCTTTCTGTGTGTTACACCTAGGAATCACCATGGGCCTCGTTGCCAAATACACAGAGCCCGCTCATCTCAACTGCCTGAACATCTCTATAAAACATTTCTTATGAGTCACACCATCTGTTGTTTGATGGCCTGCCTGGGACAAGACAAGACGCCAAGGTGCCAAAAGAACTGAAGAATTGAAACGTAGAACCAAAACGAGTAGACAGGCGAAGAGCAACGTGACTCCATGGTCGTTCTCGGAGGAATAGTGAAACCCCTCACGTCACGCGTGGCGATCATGAAGCAGGAAAACCTTCACTGAGCGAGCGCTGTGCGCACAAAGCCCCCTCTCAGCCACGGCCACTTGGGGAGCATGTGGGAGCCACGCTTTAGCCTCGGCACGCTCATCGGTGGAGGGCGAGGGCCTTGGGTTGTTGTCCCGCCCACGTCGGAGGAGGAACACCTGCGCCGACGGGAGTGAAGAGGAGGGCTGGAGCCGCCACAGCGCTTCTCTCCGGGGACTGACGCCACGCGTTGCTCTGGGTGGGCCGCAGTCCCAAGACCACGTTGGAGCTGACCGGGAGTTAAGCTGTGGCGCTGGAGACCGATGGCCCACTCGAGCAGAGCACATGAGCCTCGCTCCGAACTCGATTAGCCCACGCAATCTTGAGATGAATATGAATCCAGATAGCCACTTTCAGATATGTCTTTATCCTTAAAAGGGGCCCACCATGGGTTTGGGCTCTCCATATTGAAATGTATTCTAGCCCCATGGCCACTCTTTTGAACTTCACTCATAGAAAATTCTGAAAGAACTTCCTCAAAAGGCTGTCTTAATTTCTCCCCAGCCACAACCTCCTATGCATTTGCTCGACCATATTCAGTCAATAGATCAGCAAGGCCTTCCTTTCCTGTTTCTAGCTTGGCAATATTTCCTGCCTGTAGGCACTGTGTCAGCCAACAGACATTTCATTTTTGTACACAGATTTACATCTAGCTCCTCCATAGGGAGGGGGGAGCTCCATAGGGTTTTCCTTAATGAACTCTTCAATTCTCCTGAAATAACTTTTTCTCTACCTCTCCTCCCACACACACACACACACACACACACACACACACACACACACACACACACACACACACACACACACACACACACAGAGAGAGAGAGAGAGAGAGAGTCTTACATTTGGTCGCTGGCACCTTCACTTATTCCACCAAGACGGGGGCTGTTTCCAGACGAGCTCTAAGACCTTTGCGTTCCATCTCGATCTGGTGACCTTACGACCAATAGAAACCGAGTGTCAGGGCCTGGAGAAAGAGGAGGCCTAAACCCGTTCTCTGAGCATGGACGCTTCATTGTTGATAAACACAGGAGTAACAGAGCACGTTGGCAGGCTTGAAAACTCTCCGCAGAAGCAAATGAACAAAGCAACGATGAACAGGCGAGGGACAACAAAAGAACCAGGGCTTGAATACCAAACCGAGGGAAACAATCCACCTATAAAAAAAACAGACAAAAAAAACAGAAAAAGTGCAAACAATCAAGAGAATAGCAGGCCCTTGACAGGCCAGGCCAAGGCACAGAGAACAAAACACTGGGACTCTTTTCCTGAAAACTTCCGTTAAAGTTCCATATCCATAATTAAATCTGTTCAAAAACAATAACAAATAGCAGTGCAACTTGATACAGCAAACAGGCCCTGAGCTATTCCTTAGTTCAGGAAAGATTCAGGCCATGCATGTTAAAGAGCAATTCAACATTACATCACCCAAATTAACAGAGTTGGGTTGTAGCTGCAATTAGCACAAGCAAAAAACTGCTAAATGTTGTCCCAGAGCAAATCTCCTGAGAGACTGAAAAAGAAAACAGGCAAAGATTTGTATAATAAAAAACACTGCACGACCGATAGCAGTTAAGTTAATGTGTCACAAAGCTTCAAAAGACAAACAAATCAAGCATTTGGAAAGAGCTTTTTAAAATACAATGCTGCTATTATGTCATATAAAATTTAATATTAGGCATTTGGTTTTCAGATAAAAAGAATCACATTTTAAGTACATTCAACAATTTCACTGGAAAAGAAGACAATGTCTGGTTAAAATATTTATTAGTTTAATACTAGATTATTAAAGTATTATTAAGTAGGGCCATTGCAATCGCTGTTTGGATTGTAAATCTCCAGCCCTCAGTTTCTGTTTTTATGCAGAGGGGCAGAGGTTTGGGCTTGGATCAGTCTGTCTGCTGGTCAATTTTTCAGCCATTTAGAAGTGTGTGTGCGTCTGTGTCCGTGGCCGTGTGTGTGTGTGTCTGTGTGTTTTGTCTTAGTATGAGTGTGTTTACGTTTGTTTTGATTTCCCTCAGGGGACTTTGACCTGTTACCACAGTCATGTCGCTGTTACCCAGACAATTATGGGCACATGAAAAAGTTGAGTCAATCCACTCTTTTGCATAAAGGAGAACACACTGATGTCTTGTGCAAAAATTAGGGTTTGTCCCAACAGTTATGAAAATCCGACAATTATGTTTAAGAGTGTGTACGGAGCGCGCTCTAGAGTGCCCCCATGACCTGACAGATGGTACTACAGTCTCTCACACACTCTTTCACACTGATATGCACAGTTAATTCAGCCAATCTATGAAAAGATACATAAACATATGTGCAAATATGCGCAAAGAAGAACACAAGACTACCGCTGGACAAATGTAAACATTGTGTAATTATACGCACAAAGTGCACGTGTCCTGACCTCCATAGAACCCCTGAGACTGTCTCATCAAACCCCTGGGGATTTCAACCCAGTTTAAGAACCACTGATAGTTGTTGTGCTGTGTATGCCCTTTTTCGTTTGCGTGTCCCGTGTGCCAAACAGTGAAGTTTGGGCTTGCTACATTCCATATTTGCGCTTGTTAAAACAACACACAAGCGAAATGTGCGTTCTTAATCAAACGTGCATACAGTGAGATGTGCATTGACGGTTCCATAATGTTTTGACTAAATGTGTCGGTGTTGTCGTTTAGACGACAAGTCTGCTCCCACAAGGCCTCAGTGCCTCGGTGTCAAGGACGGCCGATGTGGTGTATGGTACGTTCGCCTGGGAGGTTTGAGGTTTGTAACATCCCGCAACAGTAGTTAAAGATTGTTGCTAATTGTCTTGCAGTGCCAATTGCTGTGGTAGAGTTCCTACTTGGACCAAGAACTAGCGCCACTGATTGCATTTTTTTTATGTTTGCATTAATCAGTATGAATGTAAAGCCAAAGCAAAAATGAAGACAAACAGAGTTGTAAAATTATAAATTCATGTGTAATTTTAGATCAAAGGTTCTCACCTACAGACCCGGCCTGTTTATTTTCTGTTAGCACTTCTAAGTCTTTTTGCACTACAGCGAATTAGGTTATCGCTGGATGCGCTTCTCAATGTCTGCAGCCACATTGCATTTCTACAGCTGTTTTATGGACAGTGTCGGAGTTATTGGTTATGTTCCAAATATCCTTCGAAATACTGACACCGGACATTTTTGTTCCTACTCTTGCATTGGATAAAACTAGTTACAGTGGTTTTTCTTTTCATGATGTGTGCGGAATGTGGGGAAAATGGGGTTCTAATTATTGCACATGATCTGCTGAACATTTGTGCTCTAAAATATTGAGAGAACGTGCAAGATTTGTGTTGTGTTTACATTTTGCATCTTGGTTCAAAAGGTAGCAAAAATGGTTTCCATCAGACATATGTATACGTCAATCTACCTAATAGTCCAACATCCATAATTTTATAAAAAAGTTGTATTATAGAAATTATTGTAGGTGCACAGAAGTTCTGTCTTGTTTTCAAGGCCACCAATATCTCTGTGAGCTTCTCCTCAGGATCCTTACTCCCAAGATGGTGGCACACAGGTTCAGGGAAATAATAGTTCCAGATAGTTCTAGATGTAGAGGTATCGGGCCTCTGGGTACACTTTCGTCCCCATGACTCACATTAACCTTAAGTCTTCACAAATCATCCAAAGGAAGCTTGGAAGCCATACACTCACTATGTATCATGAGCAATATACTGGATTGCGTTAGGATCCAACGACATGAAGTTGGTAGTTTAAAGATTGTATTTTGATAAGGATCATTGTACCACTGCACTACTAAGGATTACATCACAGGCACTTGCAATGGTGGTTTGAAGCTCTCAATGAACAAATGGTGATGGTAGCGGTGCTGACATCAGGGAAGCATCTCTTTGCGGCTCAATTTTTGGTGTCTGGTGCGTGTAAATACGATAGGGGAGGTTGGGGATGATCTTGGCTTGTTGTGGATTTAACAAAGATATGGCAGCCATTTACTCCTAACATTGTTCAAATTCTGTTAATTGGTTTAGTTGAAAACAAATGAACTGAGCAGTCATGCAGACGTTTTGTGTTGATTGAAACTGATTTAATCCACATCATTAGGCTGCTCGTCCCCATTCCACTGTATAAACAAAGTTTATGTTAATAAGGTCCCCCATGGTTCATGCATTCTGGTACAGATCTGTGTGCATGCCTGACACGTGTCCCCACTTCAGAAAGACAGGCATGGGTCTGTGTTTGTTAGTGTGTTTGTCTGTGTGTTCGTGTGTGTCTGGGTATGTGTGTTTACGTGTGTGTGTGTGTGTGTGTGTATGTGTGTGTGTGTGTGTGTGTTGGAGTGTGTCTTTATGCATGTGGGTTTCCAGAGTGAATTCAGGACACATGTAGAGATTGCAGAGCTCTTCATCCCTCTTTCATCCCCCTCACCCTTCATAGATTACATTAGGTCAAGGTCGCCATGTCGGAAAATTTCTTCCAGTGCTTTTGTTCATCAGAATAGTCTTTCAAGTCTAATCTGAATAGATTGAAATTAATGGATTTATAAATTGGTCAGTATTACCAACTCAGGCCTCGGTACTACTACTACCACGGTAGTACAACACGAAGCAGAGCCAGGCAGAGGGCAAAGATAGAGCATGAGAAAAAACAGCCAAAGGTTGTCCCAGAGCAGATCTCTTTGGATGGAAGAAAACATGCAAAGATTTGTGTAAAACTAGAGCTAACAATCTCTCGCTTTCTTGTTGAAGATTTACTCCTGTTTTTAGCTGGTCTTAACTCTCTTTTTTCACTTCATCATCTTCTTTGTACACATGGTTTAAACTTTTTTTTGTTTGTTTAATGTTTCATTTCTAGGTCAGGGCTCGCTGAAAAAAGATATCAACCTCAATGTGACTTGCCCCTGGTTACGTAAAGGATAAATAAAATAAAAATTAAATAGACAGACAGCCTGAAGGCAGAGCTGGACCTGGTGCTAAGGCACCTAGATCTGTCTTTCATCCCCCCAGGCTAGGTGGATCCTTGGTGGGCTTGAGGTTGAACTAGGACACCCTGACCGGATCCACACCTCTCCTCAACTCCAACTACAGACTTTCAACATCAACAGCAACACACACACACACACAAACACACACACATGCACACCCACACACACACACACACACACACACACACACACACACACACACACACACACCAACTAAGGACAGGCTCCTCCAACAGGAACACATACACATATCATGTATCTGTGTTTATACTCAGTCAGTGAATCTACACAGCAAATTGAGCAGAGTCAAAAATTCTGGTGATAAATGTACAAAAAGGGAGTCAATCCAACTCTAAATTTGAGTTAATGTCATTCTGCTGTGTTTAATCTGATCGATTTGACACTCCCATCAAGAAAATGTTTGTGTCAAAACAGAGTGTTGAGATGCTTTTTTAAAATGTAACTGTCAGTTTCTAGGAGCACATGCCTTCTGAAGTCTAATTAACTGTATGTGGAGAAAATTCAAAATAGAAGAGTTTCAAAATGTTCAAGAACCTTTCAATTTATAACTTTTGAACTTGACAGTGAAGCAGTTTTATCAGTCAGAATATACAGTCATTTATTAGAAATAATTGTAATCTCAATCAGCAGTCTCCATTTGCTTAGTTCGTCTTTGCTAACAAGTGCATGGTCTCCATATGGAATCCAACGTCACAACGTCTTCCAAATTGTGGTTGACATTTAGACTGTGTTTGTGAAATTTGGAAATTGTGTGGATTATGGTTTTGTTGGCAAAATGTGTGTTGATCTTAATGCTAGCTTTACATCGCGTGGGCAACATGTGTTTTCGGTTTCCAGTTGCTGCCAGCTATACCAGAAATGGTGGCAAGAGTTGAGTTCGCAGGAGCAAAGAGACATGTCCATAGAATGACAACGTCTTTTATGTCAACAAAATCATTCAAGAAAATTTGTGAATTCTTTTATCATTTTATTCCTGGCAAATCTTAATATTCAAAACATGCTGATGGTAAATTAAATGCAGAGAAACTAAGTTTTTCATGGCAGTAACAAACTCAACACTTCAAGATGTTCTCCAAGCCAATTCAAGGGGTGAAGAAACATTCAAGGAGTATGACTAAACTAAAACCTTCACAGACGCTACATGTACACAGACGGTGAACATTCTGGTTGCAGACAGGATCGAGGCACATGGGTAGGAATGTCAGAGCACTTTATTCTCAAACTTTATGTTGACTAAACACAGGCACACACATTCGAACACTTTAAGCTGCAATCTGTGCGATTGTTGAGATGGAATTTTTGTCATACGTTTTGGAGGCAAAATCAAAATTTTTACATAAGCTAAAATATTATCTTGTGTTTTTGAGGTAGGATTCCACAAACCAGTGTCCAACTCAACCCTGCGGTGGGAATCGTGACTCGTCTCCCATGTCTCCAAGATCTGTTCTGCAAACGTGGATATGGAAGTTTGGTGTGTAGAATATTGAGGAAAAAGATGTGTTTAATCAGTTTTGGACTAAGACCGTATCATAACAAAATGTGGAAAAAGTGAAGGGGTACGAATACTTTCCAGATGCACAGTCATCTACAATCCATGTTCCAAAAAAATTGTAAAATAATTTTTGGGCAAGAAAAGCATAACAGGAAAGAAATTTACAACAACATTAGGATGGCTCATATTTCCAAAACCATCCCCTTTTTTCACAACAAAGGCATGATCTACAGATTTAACTCTTTTTTTTATTTTCTGGAGCTGCGAAAACTTTAGGATTGAAGAGGGGAATTCAGAAACTTGGCTGTGTGTATTTTACTCTGAAAAACCTTCCACTTAAGTTGAACTCTGTGTTGATAAACACCTTGCTCTTCTTTTCCATGGCCAAGATTTGAAGACATAATTTCAGTGAGATATTTAAGCCACTTATTGATGATTTAAAAATCTTGGAAAGTTATTAGTCACAGGAGATAATCTTGCTTCAAATGGCTTGTTAGGTTTTGTGGAGTCTTTCAGTGCAACAGGTTTGGTGTAGACTTTGCTCGACTAATAAGGGAAAAGCACGATCTGTATTCACTGAGAATCGTTCAACCCTCGCCTTATATTTGGGAATGTCATTGAGAGAGAGAACAACCTTTGGAACTTTCTCCTCTTGGTACAGATCGTCAATATAGTGTTTCCTCTCCTATTGTAACTGATGTTACAATGTGTCGTGTTATTCGACACATTTTATCCGTGATGGCCATAATCCGTCTGTCAGTGAATCAATCCTGTCGTGTTTTAACTCAGTCAGTGAATCTATTTTGTCGTGTTAACTCAGTGAATCTATAATGTTCTATTTCATCTCAGTCAGTGAATCTATCATGTCGTGTTTAAACTCAGAGTGGATCTTTCATGTGTGTTTACACCCGAGTCAGTGAATCTATCATGTCTCTGTGTGTTTGAACTCAGTCGGTGAATCCATCATGTGTGTTTTTACTCAATCAGTGAAACTATCGTGTGTGTGTTTTAACTGAGTGAATCTATTGTGTCCTCGGTGTTGCAACATGAAAGATCATGGTAACAGATGTGTGTGAAGTATCGGACATTTACAACACTGTGATTTGGTAAACTGATTTGACATCTTAGTTATTTTGTAGAAAATGTATGTGTTTTGAATACTGGGAATAAGGGGAAAAAATATCAGGATTTAGGACGGGATCTTCAACTGTGTCAAATCCGATGGAAAATGATCTGTGAAAGGCATATGTGTTTTGGCTCTTGAACATGTTTGATGTTGAGTGAAATTCACAACACACGATAAAGTCACACGCAATAAAACCCTCCCAAACTGCTTTTTTTGTACCCATAAAACGTATGTGGCCTAATAAAATAAAAAAAACGAATCAATTCAGCTATACCTTTTTTCCAGTTGACTTGGCACATTTGAAAACTAAATGAAGTGAAGATTACATTTGTCCCTCGTTACAGCATTTCATGGAGCAAATCAAAACGCACGTTGTACACCGTAAACCCTGAACCTCCCTCAGAAAACACAAAGCCTGCCTGGGACGGAGGAGAGAGAGAGAGAGAGAGAGAGAGAGAGAGAGAGAGAGAGAGAGATGAGAGGAAGTAAGAGAGAGAGAGAGGGGAAGAGACTGAGGGAACGAGCAGGTCCGGGCGGTGAAGAAACAGGGAAAGAGAAAGAGAGAGGAGGAGTTTTTTTTAATACAAATAAGAGCTACTTCTGTAATTCCACAGTAGCTTCTGCAATATGAGCATTTGTTCTTTCATACTAACAAAGCCCATTGAAATGTAAATTGTATTGAAAGAGAGAAAGAAAGAGGGGGTAAAAGAAAGTGATAAAGTGAGCGGCAGGAGGGGCGAGAGGGAGCGACGGAGAAGAAGAGAGCCAGGGGAGAAGGGGCGATGTTAAAACAGAAAGAGCAAGAGAGTCAAAGAAAGAGAAAAAGAGACTATCTGCATAAATGATGTATGCTCTTCATAAAAGCTGTGCCGAGGGCGCGCTGTGAGCCTCAGAGTCTGCCTGTGATGAAACAGGAGGAACGCCAGCCAGTGGGAGACGGAGAGAGAGAGAGAGAGAGAGAGAGAGAGAGACAGGGAGAGAGGGAGAGAGAGACAGAGAGAGACAGACAGACAGAGAGAGAGAGAGAGAGACAGACAGACAGAAAGAGACAGAGAGAGAGCGAGAGAGAGACAGAAAGAGGGTACAGAGGGAGTGGAGAGAAGCTCACACGCTTTCCTGAGGAGACTGCTAGGTTGTAGTAGTCTAGGCTACATCTCTGTATTCCGCTCACCCATCTCCCTTCTTTGAACGGGGAAGAAATCAAATAAAAACTACACACAAAAAACCAACATCTACATTTAACTCTCCAAATTCCTGTCTGTGTTTGTGTTCGATGGGTTGAAGGTAAGGATCGATCGCTGAACGAGTCAAACGCCATGAGCTGAGGTTCAACCCTGCCCTCTGAAGAACACACTTTGAATAAGAAACGAGGTTTCGTTTGTGTGACCTGTTGATGGTATATTGCACGGAGCCGTTACTGAACTTTAAACAGAGTGGTGTACGGGAGTGTGTTTCTTTGAGTGCGTTTGCGAAAGGAATGTTTTTCTCTTTATTGATGAGTTGACCCTGAGCTTAGAGAATGCTCTCAGCAGTGTCCTCAAGACATTCTGTGTGTGTGAGTGTGTGTTTGTGTATGTGTGAGTGTGTGTGTGTGTGTGTGTGGGGGTGATTTGTGCATTGATAATACGCATGCGTGTGCGCTAATTAGAAGGGCCATGACTGCCAAGTGTAGTTTGCATGTTTCCATCATTGAGCTAATTCTTCCCGCCGAGGTGGGCCGGATTCAAAGAGTCCAGCTGCTTACGCGCCCTTCCAGCACCATGTGCTTTCCCGTGAATCACCACGAGACATCGGGAAAACGGTCGAACGCCAACGTCCTGGGCTGGGAGAGCGACGCCGCCTGTTCCCGGCATAGGAGGCGTAGGAAACTATGCCGACCCCACCCCGCAGAGTTAGCGGCCTCCCTGTGACACCGTCCGCCCCCGGATGTCTCATGCAAACACCTGGTCCTGGAGCGCTCTCCGACCTCCAGGGGGACGCCGCTGTACAAACACCGCTTGTTTTCCGGAATTTTTTTTTTTTATTTTTTTTTATTTGATGCCGTCTTGGGACTGGGTTGGGGAAGAGGAGTGCAGCTGAAACAACAGAGAGGGTAGGGGGCGGCGGGGGGGCGGGTGGCTGTGCCGAGGATGTCTCACTGGAAGGGAGAGTAGCAGCCGACGGGGGAATCGAGATCAGGCTACAGTGGAAATCAAGTCAGCCCTCCCACACGCGCAGGGATTCATCCTGAAATAAATAATAAAAGGCGGAAGGCACACGGAGCGTCTCCCTTGAACGGTATTCCGGGGCTTTCGATGCTGCTCCCTAGGGAGGTATCCAGTGCTGTTCATGGCACGAGTCGGGCTTGCATCTTAAAATAGCACTGTCTCAACAAAGAGGAAGAGCATGATCAGAATGAATGATGGCACTAATAGGAAGTTTTTTTTTATTTAAAAAAAAAAAATCTCCATTAAAGTTGCTTGCTGTGTTGTTGAATAGCTGTTTATGCATTCGCCCACATCATCAAAATATGATTCCTTTGCCAAACTATACATAATGTATGCCTTGTTGTTCAAAACCAGCCGGGTAGTTTGCTCCTTGCTGATAAATGTATAAGCCATGTATTAGCAGCTTGGTAAAAACTGGAGATTTCAATAAATTAGTCAACACATCTGTCATGGCAGAACTTTTCTAAAGCAAAGTTTGAAATGTCACTCAGCGCAAATGTGTAAATTATGCTAATTGTTTAGAGTAAAAACCAAAACTGTTCCCCATCACCATTCAAATTGTGATGTGTGATCAAATAAACAGTTTGACTGGCTCTTAAAGCCGTCAGCAACTAACTCGACATGATTCGCTAGATTATGGTATTTAGCGGTTTCTTTTTATTGCAAATACTTGTTAGTTCAAATTGTTAATACATTGTCAAGCACTTTTTTATCGTGCCATTAGTATCGATTTAAGCCATGATGAGTTGAGCGATGAGTGTGATGAGCGATGAGCTTGTGTTACCTAAAATACCATCTCGTCTGTTTTCACTGTTAACAGACACATTTACAAATGCTGCGTTTGTGAAGCAACCCCTCCAAACAAATGACATTCCAACTTTTGCGTGGCTTGTCAAAATGCCTCTTCGTCTCAAACAAATGCCTCCCAGTCTACAAGAATGCCGGGCCAAGACCGACACAGAGTGGTCCTGGTTCACCCGCAGTGGACCTGCTGTGGAGGGACTCTCCACCAGGTGATTAGCAGACCTCCGCCGGTAACTCCCACCTGGCCCTCCCAGTCGTTCCAGCCCTCCCCTCCGTTGCGCCGCCCGGAGGCTGCCGCCGCTCCCCGTTGGGACGTCGCTGCTGAGAAATCCAACACGCCTCCTCTCCTCGCGTCTGTCGACGGGTCGCGTCTGCCGGCGGATCTGGATCGGATGTGAACCCGGGCCAAAACAATTCCTCACTTGCTTAGTGGACTCTTCAATGGCATTACTTACCCTGAGACTGGTGCTCAGGTTTTTCCTCGACCCGACGGTTTAACCAAAGGTTCCGTGTTGACACTTTATATTGTCATTTAGTTACGGTGCCCTGGCCTGGCTTTTATGTTCTGTGGCTTTATTGTTCCCGGCAAATGTTGACGCTCCCGACCCGCCAACCCCCCTCCCAATTTCCTCCAGGATGACACAAACAATCCTATCGAGGGCAGAAAGTGTATTACTTTTTCCAAGTGACATGTTTGGTCTGCGGCGGTCATTTTAGTTTGAGGAGTGATGAGTGTAGAGAGTTCTCTTTGAGAACTAATAAAAAACGGGAGGGCAAAAATGACTCTTCTCTTCCCTTTCTATCACAACAGCAATTTTCCTGGGCTCCTTCCGCCTGCCATATGAAGAGATCCGGGACATTGTGCTGGAGGTGGATGAGGAAAGACTGAGTGAATCACTCATTCAGGTGAGACCAACCATCTGTCTCCTTTGTGTGCATGTGTGTGTGGAGGTGTGGGGAGGTGTGTGCTTTTGTGCACGTTATTTTTGTGTATATGTGGCCGCACATGCTACGGTCTGATCAACAGTGTATATACGTGTGAGACCACCTGTGTATGTGAGTGTACGCGCGTGTGTGCGTGCGCGTGTGCATGTGCGTGTGTGTGTGCGTGCGCGTGCGTGTGTGCGTGTGTGCGTGTGTGCGTGTGTGTGTGTGTGTGTGTGTGTGTCATCCTGTCTATGGTCCTCAGATTTATACCGAATGTCATTTTTTTAGCCGAATATTTCTGCTCTTTGTCTGGTGGATGACCCTTGGTGAGAGCCAGCCTGGTCTGCTTGTTGGCACCAGCTAGCAATCCCCTTTGCGCTCAGGCCACTGGGACTCCCGTTCATACGCTCATAATAGATGGTCTAGGACGTGGCTTGGCAAAGGATGCCTCGACTCCACCCTCCCATCCTCCAGCCTTTGTCCGACCGTGATTGATGATCTTCCTAAAGGCTCCTCGTTTAGTTATGGCTCCTGTGTTTGCGGCGTGGCGGAGAAAACAAACAAACAAACAGACAAACAAAACAAAAGCGAAGCGGTGATCGCCAGCGGGGCGTCTCGTCCGACGTGAAGGCCCGTCTCTTAGCGGTCGGAGGCTCGGTCCGCGTCGGCCCCGTTCCTTTGTCGAGCGCTTCCCGCCGACTCCGCTGCCTCTCCCACTTTGTTCCGTGAGCGGAGTACAATCGCCAGGGGGGGGGGGGTGGAGTGCATGAAACGGGACTTTATCTCAATACGGACTCGACACGCTCGGCCTTTCTCTGCGTTTCGTGCGGCAGGGCAGGCGGGGGGAAGCCCACCAGCAGGTGGTGTCGTTCCTGTGTGCAGGGAACTGGTGTATCCTATTCCTTTCTTTTTTTCTTTTTGATTCGGGTTGACTTGAACACAACTGTTTTCTTTCCCCGTCCTCTCTTTTTTGTCCGCTGCTAAAGAGAGTGAGAGTGAGATAGTGATAGATTTTTTTCTCCTCTCTTTTTTGTCCACTGATAGAGAGAGAGAGAGAGAGAGAGAGAGAGAGAGATAAGGCACTTGTAGTGATACGTGTCTTCCAATCCCCCCATGGCTTAGCTAGCGATAACCTCCCACAGGACCCCCGTCTACCTCCTACCTCCTCCCCTCAGCAGCGGAGGCTGCAGAAAGGAGTGACCGGCGCGGAATATATTTAGATGGGGGTCTCTCTCTCTGGGTAAGCAGCTCCTTCAGGAGCGGTACTTTGAGGCGTGATAACCTTTAATTGGCCGACGATCCGGCCGAGTGCGGGGAACGGGGAGCGCCCGGAAGGCCCCGCTCCGCCCCTGCGTCGCGGAGAAGCCGGGAAGTTATCGCGCTGACCTTCTCCCACGTTTGTCGTGCGTCCTCTCCGCCGTAGTCGAGTAGGGACGCGTCTGTCGGCGGCGAGGCCACGTGCCGCGCTGCTGCCCCGGCTCGCTGTCCACCACACAACCCCCAGCACCAGACAAAATGGCCGCCCGGAATGGCTTTCAACTTCAACACCGCGCGGCGGCGTCCGGTCTGAAGCTGCGGGGAGCCACGCTGCAGGCGGTCACGGTAGGAATGCGGGTAGAATGCGTAAAGTCGCTCTGGGTTGAGCGAGCGGCTCTCGAATACTCGGGCATTGACGGCGGGCTGTGAGCGCGCGGCACGGCGCTGACTTACGGGGTCCGTTTCCATGGTACTCCACCTGACCTTCTCAGTAATCACACTCAGAGCTCCCCTCCCGTTCTCCGCCGCGTGTCAGTCACCATACCAACGCGCTCGTGGCTGTTGTCGAACACAGCGTGTGTTCCCTCAGTGCAGCCTTTGAAATAAGAGGGGGAGGGGGGGGCATGTGAATTGGACGTTGTTTAGTTGACGTCACACATACATAACGAGCTCCATTAAGGACGGCACAAAGGGAGAGGGACAGACGAACGGGCGGAATTGAGATGGCGAGTCATTTTGAAAGAACACTTTCCACCTCTCGCTCTGCCCGGAGGCGAGATCCCGGAGTCGGAGTGAGATGAGCCGGGCGGCGGTGACCCTCCTCTGCCGCGGTCAAGGACGTGCGGGCACCGGGAGGATGCCGAGAGAGAGGGGGCTGGTGACCCTGCCGTCACGCCGGCCACACCAACGAGAGATCAAACAGAGTGTAGGCAAAGTGGACTCTGCAGGAGAGAGAGAGAGAGAGAGAGAGAGAGAGAGAGAGAGAGAGAGAGAGAAAGAGAAAGAGAGAGAGAGAGAGAGAAAGAGAAAGAGAGAGAGAGACAGTGAAAGAGAGAGAGAGACAGTAAAAGAGAGAGAGACAGAGAGAGACAGAGAGAGACAGAGAGAGAGACAGAGAGAGAGAAAGAGAGAGAAAGAGAGAGAGAGAGAGAG
>JAVQJS010069301.1:0-10523 GCA_036024795.1 Galaxias rostratus | reverse complement strand
GCCTCTGCTAAATTAATTTATTTTCATGCAGTTCAATGAAACACTGCTATAACAAAAGGTTAACTTCCAAGACAATGCAATGGGCAATCCCAGCCTGTACCACGACAAACAAACTTTTGTAACTTAAAATGTTACGTAACTTTACACTTAAAAGATGGCCTGGAACATATCGTAAATGTGACCAACATGGAAAAGATAAGGCACAATTGATCAAAGGATTACTTTCTCAAAAAAAGCTTTTATCTAAGATGAACTCAAGACAAATGTCTTGACAGTATACTACAGTACAACAGTTTACAGATGTCTATATTTAAGGTTTGATGATGACATGTTTACTACGCACTGTGCAATTCCATTTTCACAAGTTCCTCAAAGGTCAGATTCTGCATATAGAGTATATTTAATAGCATGTTGAAAGGGGCCCACTTTCTATTTTATTTATTCATGCTAATGTTACGGCAGAAGATCTGACAGTAAAGCAGGCTGGAAACAAATCACACGAACGTGGGGCACATTATATTCTCATTTCCTGCCTTTAGTTCTGTCCTCTTTTGCAGTGAACGAATTAAAAATAAAGGTTAAGAGCAGCAATGATACATTTGTGGAGGAATGACCGATCCTCTCTGGGAGGTTTCTGTCCAGTCATTTTAGATCCCTGGAACAAATTTATATGATTAAAACGTAAGGAACCTACGAGGTGGAAACATATTGGGTTTTCGTGAGATCATGCATTTCCATTTGAAGTTTCATTATGACCCTCAATGTTGTTTTCCCTTCCCCAATTCACAACTTTGTTTATTGGCTTGTTTGAATCTTTGTGTAGCGCTTGTTACTTGAATGCACCCAATGTAAAAAAAAAAACATGCCGCAACCTTTTCAAAGTGACTCTTTACTGGAGACTCGTCTGCTGCTGAGCCGTTAGGAGTGCTCTAACTGTTATTGATAGCCCTGTTGTAATTCTGCCTTAGACAGCACAGCTGCCTGTGCCCTTGCCTCTAGTAATCACACAAACGTTTAGTGATTAGGATACTTATCTGACAGCGAGTGGGGAGGAGTAGGAAGCCACTTTGCATTTCAATGCACCTCCATCTTATTTTGATCTTTCAAACACCAAATGATATCTTTATGGATTCAACCTGATGTAGCCCGGACTTTAAATGCTCTAACATGATTTAGGAAGAATGCATGCATAATAGATGGTTTGCTAGAAACCACACCACCCTCGAACATTTCACTGTAAGAAACAGACATTCAGACTTGACTTGATTGACAACAGACTGCAAATAAACAAGAGTTTGGGACTATGGTGAAGACTCCTGACTTATACTGAGTTGGTTGCAGCACTTGACTTTCTCAAAATGTCTTATACACTGGCAGAGAATGGCATATTATTCACCTCCAGAACAGGTTGGCAGGTTGATGGATGTAGTTTATAATTGACTTCATCTACACTGAACATTCTTAACATTCATTTCTGCAAGCGGAACAGATGGATGCAAATTGATTAATTGAATCCTTTTGTCATTTGCCCAGTGCCTTATTTTAGTAACAACGTGTCCAGGTTTTTCTTTAACTATGTATTCAGGGAAACTGTTAATAGTCTACTGGATGAAGGGGTATAGTTCATCATTAAGAAAAATAAAAAACGGATGTGATTCATGGAGACGAGGTCAATATCTGCCCCTAGAGAAGACATTATGAATAGATTGCATGGACCACAAGTCCTCATTAATGGTTATTCCTGTTCCCACATTGAGCTTTAGAAGTTTTGCTACTCCAGTGCATTATGGGAAAAGCAATCGGGGCATAGTTCATCACTGAAAGCAAGGACACTTCCGACTGAATCATCGCTTGAAGAATCCGGTGACAATTGGCCTTAAAAAAATAACCTACTGTACTGCAGAGTGAACACTGAATTTCTTAAAGTTTCTGAATTGTTCACTTTCTCTTTTCTGATAAATCCGGCATTTGGAGAACTGATTGACTGACTGAAGTGGTAATTACTATATAGTTACTATATAATGTTACTTGATGCACATAGTGTAAGAATACCATAAGACATTTTCATTTAATTAGTGTTACAGTGGCTGTTCTGCCAGTTCCCTACATGTGCAAAAAGGAGGAACGGGACTCTTACACAGACTGGAAGCTACTATCTTGAATTACTTTAAAGTGCTCCCCCCAAAGATTCTTGTTATCCACCTAGCAAAGGGAATTTGTTGAAAACTGAATATTGTTTTGTTGTTGACGCCTGCTGAATTCTCCAAAGCCTACTGAGCATGGTTCAGATCACACCCTTAAAGCCTGCATGTGAAAGTAAATACAATGGTTTTGGTCGTGACTGATGCGATACTGAAAGCAGAAAGGGATCCGAGCTGACATTGTCAATAGCTAGTAGATATCATTTTGCGGCAAAGACACAAGCTTTTTATACGTCCCATTTCATACAATATAGTAATGTATTTCGCAGTGTGTGTAGGGCTGGTTAGGTTTCCTTTCCAATCAGAAAAACAAGTATGTTATTTTTAAGCTTAAGAACCCAAGCCTAAGGACCCAGCTCCCTTTATCTCTGCAATTATCACAAGTATGGTTGGCCAGCTCCACTGCCTCATTATGTACTAGTTACACTCAGCAAGTTTCAATAGGCATTACAGACAGAAGACCACTCTACTCGGCGTATGCCAATGCTACAACCAGATGGTTGGAGACGGGAACCCAACTCTCAGTGCTTAGTTTCTATTAGAGACACACTCCAGTAGCCCCAGAGGTAGTTTTTATGGCAGCGGGCTGCTGCACTGGAACAACACCTTGGAGACAGCTCCTTGGGCCCCAACTCCCAGACCAATTCATCAAACCTCTTTCTCTTCACTTCTCTGCCATCGAAGACTGAGGCTGGTGCCATGGCAGGCTTCTCCTTAGCCTTTTACTTGAGTGTCCCAAATGCAAAAGGTGGCTGTCTGTTTCATAAATCGGCACTCTCACAGGGCACTATTACTGGTTCCTTTTGTTGACACTGACATCCCAAAAGGAGGAGCTTTGACTGGATTGTCTCAGTAGCTTTTTGGTAGACAACAGCTGAATCCTTTGGTTTTGCGATGGAAGAAAATACTGTGTCTTTGTAGTCATCCATTTCTTTGTAATTATTTGTTCTGGTTATTTTAAATAAAATGAAAAAAATTATCTAGCGATTCACACTGAGCCACATATTAAAATTATTTTATTAAAACAAGATAATCCCTTGTTTAAAGCTAAGTCTTTGTATTACCTAGGGCACACTGAGTACCTATTTGATGTTCTTATTTAATTCTTAGATAGTTACCCCAACCCAATTACCACTCGGCTCTACTCACCTGATCTTATATAGTACTCTGGTTGATGTTACATTGGTCATTTTTATTATCTGTCCAAACATGTATGTGCAAACTTTAATATATGCGTATGACTGAAAAACTATTTTCTAAGGGTCCATGAAAAAAAAATCTTCTTTCGGATGGGTCCATTGCCCTCTTAGTGTTAAGTCATTTCACACCTAAATAATCATTATACCTTTCTAGAGGTAATACTGAGCAAAGCTATTAGCATTCATTTTACGTATTAGATTTAGCTCTCTTTGATTGTCTTTTTTTTTCTTGCTGGCTCCATCATTGGGTTGAGGACTCAAGGCGATTCGGGAGGCAAATGAAAAATAAATGGTAATTAAGTTAGATGGGAGCCGCGGTGGTCTAGGGATGGAGAGAAAGTGAGGAAGTGAAAGTTTCCGTGCAGCTGGACGGAGGCCAGAAGGGCGAGCATTGGTCTGAGCTCTTACAGGCACAGTGGAGCCATTGTTTAGCTGGTGACAGATCTCAACAAGACCTCGCTAATTCATTCCAAGACTCTCATTACTTGCTCTTGCCCTCGCAGGTGTAGTCCTATTAAAATGTTATGCATTCATTCTGGGCAGGCGAATGTTCCCACCTGTCTGGTGGGTGCTGTGAGACTGAGATTACCGGAAGGAGAGAACTTATGTTCGGAGAAGGTTTTACCAGGAGAAGGATGCATTGCTAATTTCCCTCCACACAATGGAACCTACTGTAATGTGTGCTTCCAGTCCCTTCCTTGATGCATGAAGACATAACATGTTGGCCAAGCTGTCTTTTGACACCTGTGATGCACAATTAGGTTTATGCCAAAAGGGATAGTAATCACCGTATGCACGCTGCGTAGCGACATTCACAAGGCACAAGTCCCCCCAACCCCCTCCACCCATTAAACGTATAGGGATGGCCTGTAGAAATCGAAGACATGCAAACGTTTTTAGCACATAAAGAAAATGCCCTGGCTTTCTATAGTGCAGTGTAGTAGTGTCGACTGACCTATGGGCAGGCAATAATGCAATGAAGAGCGGTAGGCCATCTCTGACCAAGCATCGCTGGGTAATATCTGGTCTGTGACAGAGTCGGGGAGGAAATTGCACGGGTGGATGGCCTGCTGATTGCAGAGTCCATTCCACACATCTTATTCTGTCACAAATGTGGGCAAGCGTGCACACACACACACACACACACACATCTAGCATCACACACACACAAACACACACGTAAGAAACACACAACACCAATGGCTGGCCATAGCAGGGCCTTTTATTCCCCACAGCATTCAAGTAACTTAGGTGGATAGTGTCACTCATTCCACTCAGACTCCCTGGATGTGAGGCTGAAATGAATCCAGATTAAGCCACTGGGTTTGATCTCTTTGCCACTGAGAGAGCAAGATCAGTCCTGCCCATTTTAAAACGGTTAAAATAACTGGTAAACAAAGTCCAGCTTAGTTTGTATAATAAAAATGACTACTTTATAAATGTGAATGTGTTGTAATTTGATTTAATAATAAATATACTTTTCTTTTGAAAAGAAAGACTGTAAAGATGTAAAGATTGAGATAAATTATTTTGTTTTCCTCTAAAATATTACTTTGAAGAAGGGCATAAATTAGTTATCTTGCAAAAAACCTGGGAAACGTCAGCAAAACATATTGAGACCAAGGAAACGCCGTCTGTATTTTTAATTGAATCTTTATTTTTTTAATTATTTAAAAAGCCCTTTGAGATATATGCATTCCCTATTACCCATACGTTTAGGACCTCCTTTTCCATATGAAGATATAAAAGGCTTTTATGTGGCATTCCATTTCCACTCTATCCCTTTCTTCCCAGTCTCTCAGTGGAGATAAGCCTGCACATTCCTCCGCCTACCCCTCTCCTCACTCCTGATTGCTTTCCTTTGTTAGGGACCCCCTCTGGTGCAAGCCACTGTCTATTGTGAAGACAAATGGAGGGAAAACAAAAAAGGAGAATAATGAAATATTGACAAGGTGAGAAAAACTTGAGACCCTCGTTAGGTTATAAATGTTGGCAATTGAAGAGATCAGGAATACCGGTGTTCATTTCCCCCCAGTCGACCGAGCAAGAGCTGAAGGCGTCAAAGGGACATACTGTACATTCCACTGTCCTTGGCATCGTTGTAAGACACTTGGAAACCTTTCTGAAAGAGCTCTAAGTAGCATATTTCCGGAACAATGAATCTGGTAATGACGCAGACCTCGCAGGTGAAAGCATCTCTTGAGCACGTCATTTCATGCACCTCTATTTGACACTGAAATTGGAGTGACACATGCGATAGTCATGCCAGCTCTTTGATCAACTCAGACTTCCTGGAATCTGGTCAAGATTTTCCTGCCTGTGACTGCTGGGATGATGATAGGATCATCATCCTCTTGAATAGACGTCTCATCTTCATCCTCATGTGAATAGGCGGGGGGAGAATATTGATGAAAGTGTAGAGTAGTCATAGAGTGCTCTTGTCAAGGGAACTCTATGGAGAGGGATAAGAAATGCAGTGAATGCTTACTAAGTCTCAGGACTTTCTGAGACAGGCGCTCTGATTGGAAGGAAATTTGAACTAAGAATGCGATGTTGGGATTTAAGCTTTCTTGCTATCTTGGAAACCCATGCTCATTTTCAAATCTTGTTTAGTAAACATAACTAGTACAATTGCTATTTTGAAAGAAATTATTCGATTTTTTATAACCATCCATGTGCTTTTTTAATCGATTAGAGTTGAATAGTTCTTAATAAATGAATAGGCGCACTGTTTTTTTATTAATACTATGACATTCATATGTTTGATGTGAATGTGTTTAATAGTTTAAAGCATACTTTGATTAATTACTTGTTTTTGGCTCCTGTTTGGCTAAATAACATTAGTTGTGGCCTGTGACAAGACACCCTGTTTTGCCCAGACACCATCACAGTCTTAGTATAATGATAATCCCCAAAATCATCACAGTGCATACATTTCAAAACACATTCTAACACCAACACTCACAAAAAGCTGATACTAAAGCAAGGCTGGTCGTTATTATATTCTAGAGCATTCCTAAGAGTGGTCTCAGTGGACTTGATACACAAAGTACCTTAAGCAGTATTAAACACACTTTCATTTCAAACATGTATTAGTGTCTATCAATGGGCTGCGGGGTACTGGAAAAAAACAGTGCTGGGATCTCATTATCAATGATTACTCTGATGAGGGATGGATCCTCCCTTGCCTGGAAGCCTATACGTGGGTAATGTAGTTCTGTAGATTCTATTCTTTGGCACCACTTTCTCTGACCACCCTTTTCCCTGTTTGACAGCCAGTAGACTGCAGCTTTGGTTTTATTTAAATTTTTGGAATTATAGATTAAGACGACAATGTGAAAGGGAATAGGCTCACATTCTTTCATGAAGCATTGCAGCAGTTTGCCTGGCTGCCGTTCAGGTCCTCCATGAGAGCTGGGGGGATCGTCAGCTTACTGGTGCAGAGAATGGTCCTGATACAGGGCAATGTTCCCAGTGTCAGGGTCTGTCATGAGAAGCTGTACTAACCTCATCTCGTCCACCCTGACAAGTGCAGGTCCACACAGAGCAGTGATGGGCCCTGAAGAGCCATCGTCCTGTCAGAATAGCCTCTTCTTTTCCATAAGCTCTCCTCGTCTCCTCTCCGTCTCTCTTTACAGAGTAGTGAGTACTGACAGCAGGGGCACAGGCACACAAGTGAATGACAATGTCCCACTGGCACATATACAGCTATGCTCATACATCACACCATTATTATTATTATTATTATTATCACTGTTATTATTATTATTATAATTGTTATTATTATTAATAATAATAATAATAATAATAATAATAATAACTATAATAATAATAATAATAATAATAATAATAATAATAATAATAATAATAATAATACAAATGTCTGCACCTATAAGATAGGGATGCTAATTCAGGCTAAACAGTGATAATAACCGAAACGATTCAAAATGCACTCGGTGTTTGAGATGGGTAAGCGGCAGTGAATAAAATTCTGTCTTCTTTGGAATCTCAGCCTGCTCTCTATCTCCCAGATCAAACAAAGTTAAATCAGTTTGATCATCTTTGATGGGAGCCTTACTGCTTCCCCCTGGACCCCACTAACATGGCTTTGAAGTTGCAGGATTTTGTTTTCACTCACTGTTTTGTTCCATCAACTACAAAGGCCTCAATTAAATCAAGCTCTTGTCATCCAAATAAATATTCCCTGTTCAAATACTTGTTGACATGGACGCACTAATTTTTATTCAGATTTTCTGATTACCCTTGTCAGACTTTCAAATTGGTTCAATTGGTTCCTTGTGGATGTATGTACACAAATCACTGGATCACACTATTAACCTTTTATATACTATACATAACCTGACAAATTTAAATGAAATATTTGCTAAAGTCACGAACCTGCTCCCAATAATTTACCCTCTAAGCACACCTCTCTCTAGCCCCTACTCCATCAACAGACTTTCTCCTAATCATTAGCCCTAATGTTAGCAGGTAGAACACTGTAAACAAAGAGTGGATCAATTAAGACAATAAATTAGTTAGCACTGACATCAATTTAGCAGGAATGTTTACATTGGCCCAAAACCACCAAGGAGTCCCTCCAAGGGTTTGTGTATTCAAGCCAGTCCATTTACTCCACTTCGTTATTTTCAGGTCCAGGCTCTTTGTTATACTTTCCAGGTGCATGGCAAGTGAGTAGTTGTATCTCATCCAATATTAAACTAAATTGTGATGAATTTTAAAGTGTCATTTCCGTATGTTCACCATTGAGTACTAAGCATCTAGTTTCAACAAGAAATTACTTTCATGTCTTCCTACCAGCCTTCGCCTACTGAAAAGTGAATGTAGCAAGGCTTAGTATCCACAAGTTCTTGAGGGGTTACAATAGTGGTTTGAATCTGTGTACAACTGTGGTGCAATTATGTTTTAATCAGTCATAGAAGATGAAGATGTTGAATAAAGGAATAATTATAAGCAGTACTACTGCGGAATGAACAGAGCATGAACATGTGAAATACATATATCTACAAAGAAGTGACCACGAACTGTTAAAACCTTGTCTTAAATATTTACTTCCAACTGTATTCAAGACATCTTTCTCTCTACTTGGTAATGCAAAGGTGTGGATCTAAAAGCGGGTCTGCCACGAATTCCCATTCTGTGGGCCGATTAGTATTAACATGTTCCACCGACCAACAGACAGCTGCTGGATAGCATTAGCCACTCCATCTGCAAACCTCCCTTTGCATTACTGCTCCCTCTCTCAGCACTATTAGCAAACAGCACAGCTGCCTCAGAGCCAAGGTCCGAGCCTTAACGGTTGCTTCTCTATTTGCAAGAATGGCAACGCAAACACAAGCTTTGCTTCAGGAGGAGGAAATTGATGCAGCAGCAAGACCTGACAAACCGCTGGCAATGTTGCTGCATCAAGGTTAATGGCATTTACCTCTCCCAGGGAAGACATATACCTTCTGTAGCTAGCCTAAGGGCCACGCTATGAATATTTCTTCAAAGTTTTTAAACCTTTTTTTATCAAGCGCTCTCTCCCTTTTTTCTTTTTTTTCTTCTCATTACCACCACTCACTTTATTCTATTTCTCAACCTCCATCGCTTACACAGGCTATCTTGTTTGACAGCTCCCAAATGGCAGACAAAGCAGCATGATTCATTTGGTCTGACAGCTATCCGGAGAGCTAGCTTAAGGAGTATGCTATTCAGATTGAACGAGCTAGGGTGTCACCCACAGTACCCCACCTCTTTCCTCCTCTCCTACACTCTGAAATGGATACATATTACTGTTTTCTTATGAAATTCCAGCATGCGTCCTGATTGCGCGATTGAATCCACCACATTTGTCACTTGCATTGCTCCACAGGGACATCGGGTGATATCTTAGAATCTGACAACCTCAGATCTGAGAATTGTGTTTTTCCGTGGGCAAGCATAATTGTGAAGGTCCCCGTGAATATCTTCCAAGGATTCCGACAGACTTGTGATTAATTAGGCTTTAGCTCTAGTGCTGCCCAAGCACCCCAGGGAGAGACACTCTTAGCTGCCTGAAACAGACAATGGTTGGGCTTCAGTATTGAGTTTATCCCTTGGTGGAGCCCTGTGGCCTCCAGGTGCTTGTTCCATATTCCAAATAGTTTGGCATGCTTACATGTTATCATTTTGTTAGACTGGGTGGTATGCATAAAACCTGGCCCGCGTGACCTTTACTTGTTGCAGTGACCCTTGCGTGAATAGCAGGTTGTTTTTTTCAACATTTTGAAAGCGTGCACCCACACTATTTATCAAATCAAGTGTTGGTTCAAAAAAAGGTTTCGCTATGGATTTTTGCAGGTATTCCCTTGTAGAAAGGTATGTATCAATATAATTTGTCTTTAGCAAAATTCCCAACTGTGTCTGTTTACAAACATGTAACATGATGAATCACACTCCTAATGAATGCAAGTCTTTGTACAAATCTACATTTGTAAGATAACATTGCACTGGCATAAACAACGGTGAAATACAAAATCAAGACATTAAGTGCATTGATTTGAGTCTGGATTTAGTCTGAATATCCACTCAACTTGATGTCTTTCTTAATTCACATTAACAATTTCATTAAGGATCGCCATTGATCTGGCATTTAGCTGACAATATATGAATTCCCCCTCACTGGTGTAACTTCAGTAAAGATATACCGTGGGTTATTGTTCATTTGCTTTTACAGTTATTATGATACACATAGTCATCTCAAATGTATGTATTAACAGGGATCTCTAAAGCTTTATGATTAATCACATACTTTTTTAAACATAACATTTTCTATGTCACTGTAAGGATTTTGCGTACTTCCCAAAAACAGTGAACTGTGCCATATTAATCAGCATGAACTGGTTGGATAAGACAGTCGTATACTCGATTTCCACTAAGTCATACAATCCCCATTTCAGGCTTTTGTTCTAGTCTTGGAAAGGCTGCAGCGCCCTGAAAGCCAGGCTTCCCTGCCGCAGACCCTGTAATGGTAGAAATTAGACTAAGAGCAATAGTAAGGCCTATGGATGAATCTTGTTTAACACTAGACTGCTTGAACAGATGGTTTGTGATAAATTAGTGTGAAAGGCTGTTTACTCTA
>JAVQJS010069293.1:0-18174 GCA_036024795.1 Galaxias rostratus | reverse complement strand
GGTGGCGCAGTGGTTAGCACTGTTGCCTCACAGTAAGAAGGTCCTGGGTTTGATCCCCACCTGAGGGCCTTTCTGTGTGGAATTTGCATGTTCTCCCCGTGTTAGTGTGGGTTTTCTCCGGGTACTCCGTTTTCTTCCCACAGTTCAAAAACATGTAGGTTCATTGGTAACTCTAAATTGTCCATAGGTGTGGATGTGCGTGTGTGAGTTGTATGTCTATGTGTTAGCCCTGCGATGGACTGGCGATCTATCCAGGGTGTACCCCGCCTCTCGCCCAAAGTCAGCTGGAATAGGCCCCCCGTGAGCCTGCATAGGATAAGTGGTTCTGATAATGGATGGATGAAAGTCCAGCACATAAGTCATCGATGGTCTTAAATAAAGATTTTATGTGCTATAATGTAAAGCCTATATAATTTTACATTGATTCTATTATTGAAGGCCAGATGCTTATCTAACAAATGCACCTGTTTTATTGGCAACAGACGTACGTGTTATCTGTTTTAGTGGCTACAGATTTACGTGTTATCTGTTCCATTTGCTAAAGCCTATGATGTCCTGCAATATCTGTGTAAAACAAAACCATATTTTCTCTAAAAAGTAATACTTTATTTCCACTTTCAGTACAGTGTTTGCTAATAGGACTTATATTAAATACAAACTTTTTAAAAATGCAAATAATGCATTGTACGTTCATAAGGTTGGCTTATCTTGGCTACGCAACAATCGATCTTGCAGTTGATCAATAACGCGTTACACTGGGGAAATTAAAAAGAGGCACTGATTACATTACTTTACAATTAAATGATTAGTTCTTCATCACTTTGTGTTGAACAATCATGTTCAATTGGCAGACCTGCAATGTCTTCAAATACATTAGCATAATAGTCATAATGTAGACCCATATTCAGTATTTTTTCCCACTGCTTAAAGGACTCTGAGACTGTGATACCTGACATATTGTGAGCCACAGTGAGGTGGCAAGAATCTCTGAAGGGGGAGGGAACAGATGAAATGTCAGATACCATGAAGCCACTCGCAGCAACCGATTCTTGTTCACGCACAAAATCCATGGTTCTGTCAAGTGGAAAATCATTCTCAAACTCAAAATCAGAGCAGGTGAATGAACTTGCAGTTTCACAATTAGATGAGGTGTCGATCGCTCTGGTGGACTTGAAGTGAACAAGTTGACCAGACTGAGCGTACGGTTTTATGTGGTCTAGAGTGGAGTATAACTTTCTAACTTCCTCAACAGAGAGGCACTTTGGTGGTGCCAAAAATTCAAACAATGGAGAAGATGTCTTTGAAAACAGCTGTGCAAATTGAGAATCCTTATCGTCCCGAACCATCAGATTGAAATGGCTTCCTTGTTCTCTTTTTGGGGTAATATACAGGGAATTTAGCAGAGACAATTTTCTCTCATTATGGCTTGAGAGACCTTTCTGTAAGTCTCCACTCCTCTGATTGCCCTCATGGTCACAATTTTTCCTGCACAAGTTGCCATGCCAACTAAGATTCAAGGAGGCCTTGTCTGAATGAAAAGAATTGTAAATGCTGTCAATTTCGTAGTACTCCAGTTCACTGTCTCGGATACCTGTCCGAATACTTGAGGGACTGGTTTCAGTGTGACACTCCTCACAAAGCCTCTGTCCCTCCAGTGGTTTAAGTCCCCTAGTGGTGGATATAGCCTGGGCAACTACGCTGTGATTATCTGAACTAAAGGCAATATTATCAATCCCTAGATTTCTTTTCTGTTGTGAGCAGTCACTTGGGTGCTGCTCCTGAAGATGGTGCATTGCTTTCTGTAGTCTACAAGGGAAAAACAGTGCAAGGAAGATTAAAATGAGAGCAACGGGCAGTATGACAGCTACAATCCATGCATGAGTTCTGCCTTTGGACTTAGAGCAGCTACCCAGGTTATCTTGTATAGAGGTGCAGTCTTCACAAGCCTCATCCACGGCATTGCCTACACAGATGCATGAACGGTTTGCCATTGAACGCCCACTACAGTTCGACCAATGTTGGCAATGTGTAGAAAGGCAAAACTTGATACTATCACTGTCACTAGAACATGTTGCGGGAACACAGAAATCTGGATATGCACAACTTGACTGGAAAAGTGTAGAACTTGGCGAGGCCTCAACTATGTTGTTGTATCCAATGAGAGGCAGAGTGTTGCCAGCCACTTTAAAGTACTCAACACATCCAGAAAACCCTGTGTAAGAAAAAGAGAGGAATTTAAAGACAGGAACCAGATATTACTGGCCGAGCTATTTTTAAGATTGAAAGCACCAAATTCTCTTTGTGTCTGCTAGCATTAGCATCTGCTTCACACAAGCACATTTTCCACATATATTCCCCCACCTGTCTGCTTAAATCCTCGTATCGGAGCTGCCCCAAGAATAAACCTTTCCACATTGACAGGACTGAGGTCCAGAAGAACCTTGGTGGAATTTACGATGGTGTGTCCATCCAGAAGTAAAAGAGTGTTCCGCCCGTTTCTCAGAAGCGCAAGGTCATGCCACAGACCGTCTGTTACTTCACGCTCAACAGTGAACTCCGCCAGGTGTCCCACTTGTGGACTTGTTGTGAACGACAACAGGGGTCTCCCATCCTTTATCTATATTAGAGGTAAATGTTAGTATATATACATAGTATTTGATTTCATTTGAAAATGTGTTTTTCAAAATGCTGACCAATTAATTAGCAGTTACAGTATGTTAAGTTAATCAATTTTTATAAATGTAATCCACAACACATTTTCCCTGTACTTTTGTATAAAGTTTGAAATTACTGTTTGATTTTGAGTACTGACGTAATCTGGTCCTTGTTTTAGGTAAAAGAGACTAGTGAATAACATCAAACATTCCAAGCACACCTCCAGCACACCGTATCCTTCCCTTGTCATAATAACAATCAATATTCCATTTTCCTGCAGACTTTTGAACTTGACTTCGATCCCTAAAAGTTCCTTTTGAAGTTTGACGTCCAGCAGCGCTCTCAGTTGATGGTCTCTCCTGTATCTCTCTCTTATGACATACTCGATGTAGGCATTCCCACTGAGTCTCAATGCACGCTCCACCGTTGCTGTGAAAACAAAATGCCCCACCTGTTCCATTAGCAGATAAAGCTAATGAAAACGGATATGATGACAGCCATTCAGAACATTGGTGAAATGTCAAGGCAGTACCCGTGGCACAGTCGGGTCCTGTGTAGAGGCCTCTGCACTGGCAGACGTGATGAGACCAAAGATCGTGACAGAGTCCACCATTCTGACATCGGCTGCTGTTGCAAGGAGTGCCAGTCGACCGCGAACATCTAGAATAAAGAGAATACATGTTGTAAAAAGTGGGTAGAACAGAGAAATACAGACAAAAAAATACAAATACACTTCTCTGTTTTTGTGTTTATGTAATTGTAGCATCAACACTTTTTTAAGCACCATCCCACATTTCAAGCATACGCGTTTATCATCCTACCTCTCAAGGATGTTATAAGATGCAATGACTTTGGCAGGGATTAAAGAAATGCCATTAACTTTAAAGTTTCTAACACACCCCACAAAATCATGTGTCTGGATTTGTGCAGGGTGCCGCAAGATGGACTCCATAGATCTTATCCCTCCAAATGTCATGTTATTGATGCCTATGTCCAGTGATCTGGAAAAAAGGGGGAAAAATATAAAAGAAATTTCACAAACAAACTATAACTAAGAATATCTCTTAAAAATAACCTAGAAAGAAGAGGGCCACCTCTCTGAGCTAATGTCATCGTTTTGAGAAAAACAAAGAGCTTTATCTTCATCATCAACGCAGCTGTCAACTTGTAGAGAGCCAAACTACAAAGTGAATAGAAAAAGGTTCCAGTTAATAATATCGTGCTTAACCCAACACATATGTCCTCGAGCCGTCTAGACAGCGTAAGTCTTTGTGTGCAAGAGGAAGTACGAGAGAGAAAGAAAAGAGTTTGCTCCTGCATGCTTGAACCTATATGGCTACTTTTAACTCACATTTTCAACTCTTTTGGCAGTGATACTGTGGAATAGTCCGTCGGCTACATGCCTCTGGGTTTTCAGACTCACCGGTCCTGATCCCAGGTCATACGAGAGACATACCCTTCCCTCTACTATTTCCAGTGCCAGGAACTCCTGGCTGGATTGTCCCCCTGAGTTAAACAGGAGCAAAGAATTCCGCTGCACTGTGGCAATTTCCATGGTGATTGAGTTACTTCTGGGATCTAATGGGGGGAACTCCATGAAGGAGAGCTCCTCGAACCCATAGGCGTGCTCTTCACAATGGACCCCAGTAACGCCTACAATCAAAACAAATGCTTTATAAATTAAGTATGTGGTCATCTAAAACAGACCATTTTCCACACAGTATCGACACAAATCAATTATTATTCATGAAAGCCAAATAATTGCGCACTACTCACAAAACATCTTACCAAAAGGGCATTGACAAGAAAATCCTGACAAGAAATTGAAGCAGGTGCCATGAATGCAAGGATTTGATACACAGTGGTCAACAGACTGCTCACACAACTCCCCTGAAAACATAAATCAGATGTTTGCACTACTCAAAATGTCTTCTAAAGTGAAATAGTTTAAAGAAATGAAATAAATATATTAAAGTACCCTCATATCCAGGGACACAATCACAGGAAAATCCATCCTGCATGCTAACACACCTCCCTCCGTTTTGACACACCACCTTCAGGCACTCGTCCACAGTACCATCAGTTGTGCAGTACAGACCAGAGTAGCCGTTTTGGCAACGACAATGGAATCCTCCCGGACTATTCACACAGGTCCCTCCATTTTCACAAGGATCCATCACACACTCATCTATATCTGATTCACACAATGCTCCAGTGAAGCCAATCAAACAGGTACAATTGAATAGCTCGATTGGTGGGGAGACAAAAACAACAGACAAACTCTCCAGAACAGTAACATCCTGACCGATGTGAATGTTTTTGTTGCACGAAGCTCCATTTTCACAAGGGCCGAGGAGGCAGGGATCACTGGTGATAAGCGATATCGTCAAATTACTCTGAGCCTCGAGGAGTTTCTTGTGGGCCACAGAGACGCTGCTAGCAATATCCCTGCTAAGGTATTGACCATTGTATGTTTTGACCGCTGCTAGAAGGAGGATCTCATTTCCAATCACCTTGATTCCAAACACATGTGTTTTGGAAGCCTGCATATTAAAGAGACTGTCCAGGGCTTTTACAAATCTCAAATACTTGTGAGACAAAAACATTTCAATTGAGGATGGTGACACATAGAATAAAATGCAGCTGTTCATGGAGGCATTTGTAAAACCTTTGTAGTTCACATAGACACTGTTGTTGACCGGATTGTGAAGCTGGTCAGTTGCCTCAACGGTAATGTTGTACGTAGCCTCTCCTTGGTATGGCGAGGACCACAACTCGCATGTTCCAAACGGGACTATGAACATATTTATAGGTCCGTTTTTCAGGTTGCAGTTGAACGTGTCTGACTCGTCCTGGTCCTCGGGCTGGACGTGGCCTATCATGCCACCAGGAAAGGCACGGCCGTAATATTTCACCTCAATATATATGTTTCTCTGGAACGGCGGATTGTCATTTTCATCCAATATGTTAATGTGAAACATTGAGGTGGACGTCAATGGTGGGGTCCCTGCATCTTGTACAGCAACAAGGACATGGAATACTGGGTTTTGCTCCCTATCCAATGGTCTTGTGGTTAGCAGAACTCCATCAGATGTCAATGAAAAACCATTTTCTGATGCTGACTCCCCAAACCAGTAAGTAAAAGGTCCTTGGTTTGTTGGCAAGTCCGCATCAGATGCGTTTAAAATGGCCACTACAGTGGCTGGAGGCTGGTTCTCCTTTAATTTGGCCTCTCTAAAAATCAGAATGGGGGCGTTGTCATTGATGTCTTTAATCCTCACAATTACATTTGTGGTCCCAATGGCTGGTGGAGAGCCCTCGTCAATGGCAGAAATAGACATGTTGTAAAGATGCCATTGCTCTCTATCCAAGGGTGAGTTAACCGAGATAATCCCAGTAAATGGATCAATAATAAAAGAGGAATTATTGTTTCCACCAGTTATGCTGTAAGAGAAACGACTCCAATCTAAAATGGAGTCTTGGTCCTCAGCAGTCACTCTTACCACACTGCTCCCCATCAAAGCGTCTTCAGTGACCTCAGTAAAATAAGATGGAGATGTGAACTCCGGTGGGTCATTTGTATTTATAATACTGATTTGGACCACAGTCTCGTCCACATCCGTTCCATTGATGACCCCCCAGTTTTTGGCCAGTATCTTTAATACTGCGTAATTGTATCCTTGCTTTCTCAAATCACCAGTCGTATATATATCTCCAGTATGTCTATTAATGTCAAAGCCTACTTTTCTACTGTGGCCAAAAAGTAAATAAAACACCTGTCCATCCTTGCCTTGGTCAACATCTGTTGCTTTCACAGCTCCTATGATCGTTCCAATAGGCACACTTTCTGATATCGTAAAGTTATATTCTTTGGTCTGGAATTCAGGAATGAACTCGTTAACTCCTGATATTTCAATGGTTACATGTGCAACGTTAAATAAGGGGCGACTGCCCATGTTGGATGCTTTAATGGTAACAGCAAATTTGTTCTCTACTTCATAATCAAAGACATCTAGAGTGGTTAATGTACCGTTCCTTGAGTCAATAGCGAACTTTTCAATGTGACCTGCTATGAGGGAGTAGGTTATATGTGCATTAGACCCTGTGTCAGCATCAGTGGCCTTCACCTGAATGACAGTCGTTCCACTCTCTGAGTTCTCTGGTACTGAGATGAAATACTCTAAAGCTGAGAATACTGGAGAGTTGTCATTGACATCCATGATATTCACTGCAATGTTGGTGGTCCCTGTCCTAGATACCCAACCTCCGTCTGTGGCTTTGATTTGAAAGTGATAAGCACCTTTGTTTTCAAAGTCAAGCTTTCTGAATAGTGTTATCAGCCCAGAGCTCTTCCCAATTGAAAAGGGTAAATAATCTATGCCATGGATGACAGAATAGGTTAGAAAACCATTCACACCTTCATCTTTGTCTTCTGCTTGGACTCTTCCAATAACCGACCCCACTGGTAAATCCTCGGGGACTGAAAAAATCACATCAATCTCCAAGAAGTGTGGAGAGAAATTGTTCTTCTCAGTGATTTCAAAAGTGATTTCTATGTGCGAAGTCAAAGGGGGGAATCCCCGGTCTTTTGCTGTAACCACTAGTTGAAGAAATGTGTTTACGTTTCCCCACAACATTTGATTTAGTGTCACTCTTCCACTGTCAGCAGCAATCACAAAGAAATGTGTTGCATTTCCGCCACTCAACACATACTCAACAGCAGTGTTGCTGTAATTGAAATCTTGATCAACTGCAGTGAACTGGCCTACTTCTGTTCCCATGACTATGTCAAAGGGGACGGCTATAAGAGGCTGAAAAGGTAGAAAAGTAGGTGGGTAGTTGTTATAAGGCAGTAAGGTCACACTGACAGTTGCGTTACTGTACAGAGAAACACTGCCGCAATCGAAGGCCAAAACTGTGAACCCGAGGCTTTGAGTAGAATAAAGATGTAAAGCAATCGGCTGCTTTGTATAAATGTCCCCAGAGGATGAGTTAACCCAAAATTCCTCATTGGAGGCTTCAATAGCATAGAAAATCTGACCATTTGCTCCAAAGTCCGCATCAGTGGCCTGAACTTGGGTCACAAAAATGTCATCAACCTGGGTCTCAATAAGAAAAACAGAGTAGAACTGTTGAGCAAAGACTGGACTATTGTCATTAATGTCTGCAATGTAAATGGTAACATCGGTGCTGACTCCCCATGCTGAATCATTAGCGTTCACTTTGATGACATAGGTGTCTTGCTCCTCTCTGTCCAAAAGCCTTGTCACTGTTATGCCTCCACTGGTCGCGTTGATACTGAATGGGACGTCATAATTGTTGTCAACTAATGAATAGGAAGTCATGGCGTTGATTCCAGTATCATCGTCAACTGCAAGTACCTGTATGACAGTGTATCCAATGGCTACATCCTCGGGTATCAGAGTGAGGAAAATCTGTAGAAATCGTGGTGCATGATCGTTTGTGTCCAAAACAACCACCTGCACAGTGGCTGTGTCATTCAAAAGGGTGTTATCCTTGTCTGTAGCTAAAATTATCAAATTGTATCCAGAAACATTCTCTCTATCTAAACTCACTGTTGTGCTTATAAGGCCATTTTCAGAGTCAATAGTAAAAACACTATCAACGTTTCCCTCTATGATGCTATACTGGACCATTCCATAACTTTCTGAATCTGCGTCAATTGCAAGCACATCACAGATGACGGTGGCTGGTGCATTTTCCAAAACCTCACACCTATACTTGGTTTGTGTGAACTCAGGTGCATTATCATTTATATCACTTATGTTTATATGAATTTCAGCAAAGGAGGAGAAAGGTGGCAAGCCAGCATCTCGTGCTTCTGTTAACAGTACAAAGACCTTCTTACTTTCAAAATCCAGGTGTTTTTTTATTCTTAACTCTCCACTTGACTGGTGAAGCTGAAACATGTCTTCAAAGTTTCCGTTGACGAGATAAAATGATATAGGACCCCTATTGAAACTTTGTGCGGAAACGATTGCAACTAATGTTCCAAGTGGTTCGTCCTCAAATAGGTAGTCTAGATGGATATCCACATTCAGCAAGGGAAAATGGGAAGCATTCTGAAACCTAACGGTGATGGTAGTGGTGTCAAACGTTGTGTCTTCTCCCCCATCTTCCACACGAACGTTGACTGTTACGTCATCTCCTGCTCTTAGTGAACTTGAAGTGACAACAGTGCCGCTATGTGGACTGATGAAGAACTGATCTGCACTGTCTCCATACAAAGAAAACATAACTTCAGCGTTTAACTCTCTGTCTTCATCTATTGCTCTCACTGCACAAACAACAGAGCCTGTAACACAAAAGAACATAACTTGGTATTAAAAACATATCAACAGCCAATACCTTTATTAGCGGTAATATTACTGAAGATCTAATGATGTGTATGAATGCAAGAAAAATAATTACAATCCAAAATAGACAGGTTTAATCTACAAAATGTACATTTATAGTTTCCCCATGGTGAAATTATTTTAAGTGAACCAAAACAGATATGGCAAGAAACTTCCGACACAACCTATGGACAGAGAGCATTGCAATGATTTGTTGTGTAGGGAAGCACCTGGAGTGATTTCAGCAGGCACATTAGCCACATAGGGGCTATTGAGAAACTGGGGTGAGTTGTCATTCACATCTCCCACAAGCACAGTGACAACTACTGAACTTGATAGAGGGTAAATGGGGTGGCTGTCACTGCCAGTCACAGTCAGAGTGTAAAAGGCCACCGTTTCCCTGTCCAGACCAAAGGTGGTGAACAGCTCTCCGGATGATTCTTCAATGGAGAAGGGAAAATTAACATCATCCATGGAATACCTGAAGCACAATATTGGAGTAACATAATGTCAAAATTGACAGTTACAACAAATAATTCATTTGTTCTGACGAAATAGAAATATGGACCACGATATCAGAACATTTACCTTATTTGTCCATTGAGACCATCATCTATATCATAAGCTACTATCATGGCAAATACAGTGCCTACAGGAATATCTTCTGGTACTATTGTGGTATAGGTGTCCTCGTTGAATTCTGGCTTGTTATCATTCATGTCGTCTACTATTATATTTAGTGTTGCAGTTCCTGTTAAAGGTGGTAAACCTAGTGGTGAAAGTATTTACAGTGCTTAGAACACAAATTCGTGTGATAACCCAAGGCCTGTACTGAACCAGACTGATTCGAATCGAAATAATGAATTTAATATTGAAAACCTGAATCAACTGCAATGATGGTCATGGAGTATGAGGATTGCTGTTCCCGATCTAGACTTTCTAAAATGTGAATAGTTCCATTTGAATTAAGAGAGAAACAGCCATCGTCATTTCCCTTCTGTATAAAATATGTGAGCTGATTGTTAATGTCTGTATCTTCATCCACAGCCAGAACCTATTTAAAAGAAGAGTACACGGTGATAATAAATGCGGATAAATAACGCATCATTAACAAATAAATAGCAATCGGCAAACTCATCATCAGCTGTACCTGGTGAGGGAGCTGAGAGAGGCTTCCTCTATTTTCCATCACATGTACTGTCAGTGTTGCCGGGGAAAATAGCGGAATGAAGTCATTCACATCCAGCACAGTGACATGGACGACAGCGGTGGCTGACCTGGGAAGATTGCCCCTGTCAACAGCTATAATAAGAAACACATGAGAAGAATCCTTCTCCCGATCAAGTGGGCCCATCACTGAGACCACACCTCTCACCGAGTCCACCACGAAGGGACTCCTGAGAGAAAGCTTGTACCGCACCTGTCCATTAGCTCCGATGTCTAGATCATGAGCCTGAGCCCGAAACAGCCTTGTTCCCCTGGGAACGTCTTCTGCCACTGCAAAGCTGTAGGACCTTTGTGAAAATTCGGGCCCATGATCATTGGCATCCGCAATATGCACTGTGAGATTCATAGTGGTGGATTGTCGAGGTGATCCTTTATCAGTGGCGGTCAGAGTGATAAGCAATTGCTCCTCCTGCTCCCTATCCAATGTTCCTTGCAGGTGAAGGCTTCCACTTGTGCTGTTGATATAAAACAAGTCTCCGGTTATATCTTCTGCAGAGTATTGCACTTCCCCGTTTGACCCCGAGTCCATGTCTTGAGCTTGGATAACCGTTACGATTGTATCGTGGGGAGTATCCTCTGGAATGCTGATGCTTTCGGCTGACACAAAATAAGGTGCGTTGTCATTGACATCCTCCACCAGAACAATGATATCTGCTGAGTTGGTAAGTCGTAAAGCTGTTGGCAGAGCACGGTCATTCGCTTGTACTGTCAGATTGTAGATTGATCTTCTTTCTCTGTCTAGCTCAGAGTTTAGGCATAAAACACCATTGAGATTCACCAAGAACACAGAATGTTCGTTTCCCTCAACCACTTTGAGCGCTATTTCTGCATTTTCACCTGATAATACAAAAAGAAAATGAAAAATAAGTCATACCCTTTGACTATAGTGTGCTTGACTAATGTAAGTTCACAATTGCTACAATAGATGTTCATAGTCTGTATTGCCAGGCCACTGATAAACTCTCTGTGGTGGGTCAAAATAGAGGTTTACATCAAAATATACAAATTAAATGCATGTTTGTTTATGAGGAAGCTATGCATTAAATGTATTCTTCAAAACAGTTTACATATCTTAATCACTTAAAATGAAATGGCGCCACAACATTGAATGCTCCATTGTGATCAGAGTCTATATGTTTTACTGCGGTGAGGTCTTAGCCTTCGTATTGACCAGACAGAAACACATTGCTCTATGCTTACCTTCATCTTTATCTGAAACATTGAGAGCAAGGAAGCAAGTACCAACAACTGTGTCCTCTGACAACGAGGCAAAGTATGCGTCCTTTCTGAAAACAGGTGAGTTGTCATTGACATCCAGCACACTAAAATATACCCTGACAATGGACATGTACGCATCCCCCTGCTGCAACGCCACCGTGAGAATGTAGTATCTCTCTGTTTCAAAATCTAAATAGCGGGACAGGAGGAACTCTCCAGAATGTTGGCTGAGAAGAAATAGGCCATCTCCATCATCCTCCAGGACATTGTACGTGGCAGTTTGATGTCTTTCCTTATTAATTGTTTCCAATTTTCCAACAATACTTCCTGCAATTAAATGAAGAATAAAAAAACAGTGTGACCTGGTGCACTATACAGTGTATTGCTGAGACGGAAAATGGTGTTGTTGAACTTCTGTGGCTCGCCACATGTTCAAAATCTTCTAAATTTAACCATTGGAGCTTTATAGTTGTATCAGACATGACATGTTGAATGAAGGAAATATACTCATCTGCCAATATCATACATTTTCACAGGTACAACGTTAGTGATAACTATTCTATTTGAAATGCCTAAGGCATCCCTCGGGTAAGAAGGCGCACCTGGTTGTGTGTCTTCTTTTACTTCAAATGAATAGTAAGATCTTGACAAAGACATCTTTGTCATTGATCTATCAAAGGAAGGCAAGCTTGCTTTCTCTGTTGAGATGTGCAAAGAAGGAAGTAAATACTGCTCCATGGTGATATCACGGGGTGGACTTTCATTGCTGTCAGGCTTGCTTCCATCAACTGTATTTGTACACAAAAAGCCTTGCACATACAGAATAATGAAAACCTGTGCAATCATAAAACCACAAATACAAATACATGTATAAATGTATCAATCAGCACAACAAAGTAATCAAAAAAGACTGTCAACGGGCAGTTTGAAACTTGATTTTGTCATAATACCTAGACCTGGATGCAATTTGATGTCTATGCTTTATTTGAATAAAGGTACTGTTGGATTTGTAAAAAAGCTCATAAAACAATCAGATCAAAATCTTTTACCTTAAACACAATTTATACATCTGTATGAAAAAATATATTAGGTTGTAATCCACCACACAACCAAAATACATTCTTTGTTTACAAACTGTATTCTGCGATTCCTAGGCGATGGCAATGATGCTGTCAATAGTCACCTCTAACATATAGGGAAAGTAAGAAGAACTGTGATGTTAACTTACCAACAACTTTAGTTGAAAAGCTAAAGTGATTTTTTTCTCCATTGTCCAGCAGTAGCCCATTCCATTACAAACGTGTGCAGTGCTTTTCAACCATAAATACTAGATTGTGTCTATTAGAGTCCGTTGGATTTAAATCTTCAAGTGAAAGAAAGCATGTGCAAAATGTGGTCCAACTACTCCAGAGAAGCAACAGAGAATGCAAAGCAAGGATGTATCCATAGCAATAAATCACCACTGGACGCATTGGTCCGGTGTGGCACGCCCCTTGCCTTGCAGTGAGTGAGAAAGTTTCTAACCTGATTTAAACACAACTACATGTAGAAATGTATTTTCACTAAATATGGAGATAGAACAATGAATGGTTAAATAATAATAAAAGAAAAAAACAAAGACATATATTTTAAGTACTTAATTTACAGAAATAAATTATGTGGTAGGCATTGTTTAGTCCATGTTTGTTTCCCCTCATTGATTCTAAACAGTAACCATTTTGGCCATTGTATTATATGCAAGCTATGGCCATATCCTTGTACGTGTCAAACGGAGGTTTCATTCATTCTGAGCATTCATGACATTTACTGAATGGGTGAAAGGAGAGAAAAGAAGGTGGGGGTTTGCCCAGATTAAAACACAAATTTCCAAGGGGAGCAGAAAAGGGAAAACATGCATAGTGACTCAATGGCATTAGCTAAATTATTCTGAGCCAACATTAACAAACCTGGTGTCTAAAAATAACTTTAATTTTGGCTATACTTTTGCACAGTCTATTCCATCAAAAGTTGTATAAGAATTAGAAATAATTTGTCATGACAGTAAATTTGTCAAATGTGATTTCACCCAAATGTTTGGTTTCTGTTATAAAATAGAAACAGCTGGGGACATGTTTTGATTGTTTCTGGATGGTGTCTTTATTGCAATAGGCTTGTTTAATGTATGCCATATTAATTACAGCCACCTATGAGGGATGTCTTTGTTTGACAAAGAGCACTGCTATCAAGAATAGAGATAAATTGAAATGTGATCCCCTTTTAAGTGACTGGTTGACCAAAAACCGCTTCCAGTTACAGGGAGAGAAAGTTCTCCCAGCCTGAAGTCACAAAAGATAGTACAACAGTGCTAAGAGGCACTGAGAACACCAGTCCAATTATGTAAACATGATACTTGTGTCCTTCAGCCATGTTTTGTGTGCAAGCTAAAAGTCATCCATCTCTTGATCATTAGTTGTTTTGAACTCTGTAGTGGGCCCTTGTAACCATGTTGTCTTAGGTTTTAATGTTAGTCACATTGGCATGTACCTTGTTAATATACATTATTTACTTAGGTTAAGTTTACTTACCCCCCACTAGCATGCTCAAGCCTTGCCCTAACTAAATTTTCTCCATGAAAGAAAGTAGATTAAACTCCATCGTAACCATCCATTAATTTTAAAGCACAATTACAGTAAACCTAATATATATACATCATCTCATCTATGCATACATGTGATTACATTTCCTTGCAAGCTCAGGGTAATGCCATTTTGTTTGAAGTCTGTCACACATGCACTCAAGTCCCATGACAGATTACTTGGCATCAACCATACCTGTAGTTGTCTGAAAATATAGTGGCCTAATATTCGAAAATGTTGTTCGATAACTATAATTTAAGTCAATCTAGAAAACGTTGAAATCCCTTACCACCCACCAATGATTGTAAGTGCCCTCCATTGGGTGATTGGAATGTAATTCATCTGCATAATGTTAAATAACAACAAAAAAAACAGGACACATTCTTAAAAAAAAGACCTTTAATGAAGACATTCTTGAATGTCTAAAGCTGCATCTGTTATTAGAGTGGTATTTAAGGAACAATAAAAAGGCATTGTGACAACACATAACATTCTTCAAAACAAATACAATTAAAAAACTACCAACTCAGAAATCTGATTTTTGAGTTGAACACCAAAAGACTAATTGCTTACATACTGATTTCCAATCTTCCTACATTGTTACAGAATAAGGCAGGGATAAAGAACTACCACTAGAAATGAATTATACTTAAGATATGTAGTGTTAGCTTTACAAAAAGGAAGATAACACTGTTCATCTTAAAAACATTAAATATACACATTTTCTTAAGTCTGGTCTTGCTTTTTCGAGATGCGGAATTGATAATAATAGGATAATATGGCATAAACAAGAATCCAGGCCAAACCCACAACAGTCTACTCATCATCATCATCATCGTCATCGTCTTCCTCATCTTCATCATCCTCTTCTGGGGTTGCAGCAGGTCCAGCACCAGTGCCTTTTGTACGGTAGGCAATCATATCCTGTGAAATACCATTGAGGTGAGTTTTCATTTTCTGAAATGCCAGCGCTCATAAATCATCATATTAAACACACAATATTTGCTATCGAGCACCATGAATTTGCCACTATCCTTTACCTTGTCATACTTCTCCTTCAGCTTGGCGGCCTTTTTCTCATAGGGTTGCTTGTTCTCAGCGGATGAGCTGTTCCACATCTCTCCTAACTTTTTTGCCGTATCTCCAATAGACAATCCAGGGCTCTCGCTCTTTACTTTTGCACGGAAGTCAGCACAAAATATGAAGAACGCAGACCTATAGAAGAAAATTTCCTTTTGTTACTTTGCTGTGTTAATATTTATGAATGTGAGTGCTTGTGGTCCAAAAATAATGTCACATACGGCGGTCTCTTAGGGGCATTAGGGTCCTTGAATCGCTTTTTCTTCTGTCCCTTGGGTGGAATGTAATTTCTCATTTCCCGCTCATAGCGAACTTTGTCTTGTCTTGCCATATCTTCAAATCTGCCCTTTTCTTTAGCAGACTGGGACTGTAAATTGAGCAAAAACACAGACAAATATTAAAATGTCTGAAAATTTACATCCAAATAGCAATCTGTATTTTATGAAATTTTTAAATGTAGTCGAGTGACATCTTAGTTTTGAAATTCACGCTCCCAACATGACAAAAATGTGAAGAAAAAAAAGTGTGTTAAATTAGAGTGTCAGTTTCTTCATAACACAAAAAACAGGGGATTTCCTGAGGGTAAAAAAAAAAGTTGTCTGATGTTACCTTCCATTGCTCAGAACATTTCTTTGAGAATTCTGCAAAGTTAACAACTGCATCAGGATGCTTCTTCTTGTGGTCTGATCGGCAGGTTTGCACAAAATATGCATATGAGGACATCTTGCCTCTCGGCTTGCATGGATCCTTCACCATCTTGGGGTATTTACTCTGTTTAAAGACAATAAGATGAGTGTACACAATATACACGGCCCGCAAAGTCTTGTTGTCAAATGCCATCTGTTGTTAGTTTAGCCTATGGTTTATGGGATATAATGGGGAGGGGTAGCTGATGAGCTTTTGTCATTGTATGAGGCCATTGTCCGTTCTGCATTACAAAATGAGGTCGCAGTTACTAACGTAAAAAAATTAAAAAATCAAACCATTTCAATACCATAATTTAAATGTATTTCCTCGAGCAAAAGGTGTACTTAAATGCATCTCATACATACTACTCATAGTCAATGAAGTTCGCTTGCTAAGTACATTCAAAGGCTGTGTCGCCAGGCAATACCGTTAAATGCGTAGCCAGATAGCGAAGCAATGCTAGCAGACTGGCTAGTGGCGCATTGCCGTGTCCTCGATATGCTAACGTTAGCTTGCTAGTCAGCTACAATGCCTTGCGTTGCTAGTACCGCTTTTATCTGGCCTTGCTAACGCTGGAGATAAGTGAAACATAGGATGTGTTGCCATGTTTGTCGTTTTTCAATGGACATTCCAATAGACACCACGTAAGATAACTTTGGATTTTCCAGCTGCCAATGTGTATGTGATCGTTGGGTTAGCTAGATCTTAAAACCGCTTTCTTTGTTGCGTACACTGCAAAGGAGAGCAAACGCTTGCTAACATTGAGCCTGCCGTAATACAAGCTTTGTGGACACCCTCATATTAGCGTAATAGCTAGATACATCATAATCTGATTAACATATTTACTCGATATTTTACGGAAATCATTGTGTATACTAACTCAACTAATCTATACAATTGTAGTGGCTTAAATACTTACCATTAGATATTGATAAAGATAGCGTGTCAATGTGAGTCTCTAACAATGGAATCAATGCGCGGTTTTTTGGCAGTGAAGAGCACACATAGTGGTCTGGCACTACCCACTGTGATTTAGCGCTGAAGCTCCCATTGGCTGCCGCCAAGTCCACGTCCGATGCTTGTTGAATGATTGGTCTTACTAACATAAAAATAAAATGCGATGGAGTGTGTTTCGTGGCGCGAAATTTTTGAAGACAGCAGATTGTTGAAAATGGTAAGGCAGCGTTCTTTAGTTAGACAGACTAGCTATTATTACTCTGTAAAAATATATATTTTGAGTATAAACATGTTACATCTGAACTCTATTTTTTTTCATTACAAAGCCCTGCCTTTAGGGACCCATATTTTAGACAATCGTTCATTTTTGTGATTTCTTAGTGTCTCTGAGGCAAATACAAATACAAATATTTTGACACCAAAAAGTTGTACACATTCTATTCATTATTATAGGGTGCCCCCTTCTTCCCCTCCAACTCACATGTGATGTTCCGTGTGTGCCGTTTCAATGGGGAACGCGAATTTCAGCACCACGGAGCTGTCCGTTCACCTGCTGACTAACCAAGGCCAAAGTTAAATTATTAAAAGCAAAGCCCCCCCTGCTGGAATGCATCACAATGGTATTGTTGTGTGTTTCCCATAACAACAGAATAAATAGGGATTCGATGGTATGGCAAGCGATACAGCATAAATCTCCGTAGATAAAAGTGTTGTTATGCCTGTTGTACAATTTATTTAGTCACAATAGAAAGAAGGAGGTTTATTTGTACACTTGAATGTATTTTCGATTTTCTGAATTCTTGAATCACACTGAATGGACTACGCTGTAATCAGAAATCTATTTATTTGAATAAATTTCACTTACAAGAAAATGCATTGTACAGGCTAATCAAGCACTTGATATCAATAATTTAAGTCAATAGGAATGCCAGTTAAAGGTAAGTTGATAAGGATAATATAGTCCCGACCAAATAAGCTGTCAGGTGATGTTTTCAGTTCAATAGTTGCATGCAAACTAACTAAGCCAATGCTTTGATTTTGTAGAAGAAAAACCATGGTGGGACCCTTACGAAACTTCTCAGAAGAGAGAATTCATTTATCGGCCTATATCATCAATGCCAGTGTTAAGGTACTTTTAAAAAAATTGCTAGGCTATATACAGTCAATTGCTTGTTAATGTTTCACTGTAGAATGCTGTGTGTGTGTGTGTGTGTGTGTGTGTGTGTGTGTGTGTGTGTGTGTGTGTACGTGTACGTGTGTGTACGTGTGTGTACGTGTGTGTACGTGTACTTGTGCGTGTGTGTGTGAATGTGTGTGCGTATGCATGTTTGTGTGCACTGTGTGTGTCTGTGTATGTTTAGACCTCCAACTACACAGGC
>JAVQJS010069281.1:0-30026 GCA_036024795.1 Galaxias rostratus | reverse complement strand
AATAAATTATAATACATTATATGTATAAAACGCTTTTCAAAACACTCAAAGATGCTGAAAATAGATTCAATCGGTTACTCTTCATGAATAAATTCTTAAACATGGACATACTCCAATACGGACTCTTTGTTCACCCCAATAGTTTCCACACAAAATGATTATTTGAAACGCAATCATTGAACCCAGATTCCGAATCCCTCAAGCAAGTCTACACAATTCCAAGCACATTTGCTTTACACTCAGTATTCAATTACACTAGGTTTTTTAATATCGTCAGTGGGCAAGGACTCAGAATTTGGACATGGTTACTATTTACTCAGCGGTACGGAGTTTGTGTGACGCCTGTCAGAAGCTCCCTCACAAGCTCTTATCTTCTAGCCATCGGAGATTGAATTTCGGACCACTGGTTGGTGCAAAAAGCGCATCTTTGCTAGTGACCGACTGACTTACCGCGTGTAAAACCGTCATAAAATAGTCATCTTGAAATGATGTAACTACGCACTACTTGGATTATTTAGTCATTTAAATACTGTTTTGGATATATAACCCCTTACACTAATCGTTACTGCTGAATATAATGCATTGTTCAGTGCTGTTACTGCCCAACACTGTATATGGTACACATGCAGAGCTGCATTGGCAATGTGGAACGACCCATTAGGTAGGTGGTATTACATTTTTTGGCTGACTGGTGTATTGGAATACATAAATTATGGGAACAATATTTAAAAAAAGTTGCCATTGTATCGCAATGCTGTAAATGCAAAAAGCATAATAACCCTACTAATACGTTTATGTAGCACACATAAGCATCTTGGTTGGTTGAATCTATTAAGACAGCATGCAGTTTTGTTGCAAACCTAATTTTGCCAAGATACATTTTATGCAGTGTTGACATTTAGTTTATAGATAGCAATAATTTTTAGATAATATTTAAATATTTGGACATGTGTGTAAGCAATTTCATGGTGCAAAAACATTTCTACCTCCGGAATGTATAAGTGAGAATATCATTTTTAGAATGAAATAATTAAACTGTCAACATTGTTGATTTTCAGTTCATTGTTTAAAATGTTAGTTATAACAGTTTCAAGTGGATCATATTTCACAGGAGACATTAACATTTTTAATTAATAATAAATTGCTTATTTTTCCCTTACTATAAAATCTATATTGACCTTACCAGAGATTTTTGTAAATATATATATATATATATATAGAGAGAGAGAGAGAGAGCATGGATTAAACTTCCATTGTCTTGACCAGTTTTCAAACTGAAAAAACAAACTAATAAATGTTGCATGTTGGTTTCAGATAACTTTCATAACACAAGTAGACTAACCCAGACAGCCAAACAATAGCTTTAATTAAAAAAAGTGACATCACATCTAAAGTAATCGAAACAAAAATAAATACAAGTGTTTAATATCTCACATGGCCATGTTTTTCCCATAAACAAAGAAGGTAGAAAGCAGCACAGAAAAAGGCAGTGCCCGTTGACCAGGAATGATAAAGCCTTTCTGTCGAGTCAGTCAGTATTTAATGGTCAGTTGGTGATACAGGAGGAGGACTGAGCTCCTCAGCCAGACTTGAAGAGCAGAATTGCAACCTGGCCTAAGTAAAAGTATATGAAATGCTTGGTTTCATGGGTCACATAACTGCCAAAGTTCCTTCCAACAATGCAGTGCCAAGTGGGGTTATATTTCTTGTCAAATTCCTGAAAAGCAACAAAAAGAATACAATAAGTCCCAAGTCTTGCGTTTAATTTGCTACAGGCTTTCATCATTTCAAAGCCTTCATAACTGTTTGCATGATTGAGTTAAATTGAGTGCACAACTATTCATCTAACCACACTATGAAAATATTAGCCCCATACCCACCTACCAACAAACAAACAATAAGAACCTCAGTTTATTTACCTTTTTGATGTATGCAGCAATATCCTTCTCGATGTTGTACTTCTCCAGGGCCTGCGTAGCACACTCCACGGCGTCCTGTTGCATCTCCTCGGACATGTCCGCATTTTTTATCACCGCCTTTCTGTCAGACATTGTGTTGCTGAAAAGCAAAGCTGAGCCTTTAAAAACTGCTTTCAAACGCATTCGCTTATAGAAGGTAATTTGGGATGTTGGAATTATGCAATAGCATGCAGTAGTTTTTTGGTCCCACACCTGATCTAACGAAGTTCAAGCAGAACCAAGTATCGCAAGAAGCATCTAATTTTTTTTTTGTACGTGGATGAATTAAATCGTTTGCAAAATAAATTACCTCCAGTTACATAATAAACACAACGTTTTAATGCCAGCCTGCCAGCAAGTGTAACCTAACGTTACATAACATTTTACATCAAACGTTGACAACTTACTAGTTTCTATGGATACGGATCTAGCCATCAAGAGATTTTTGGGCAGTAGTTCGGTCGTTATTGACAATTAACGCTAACCAATGGATACTGGCAATGCATTTTACAAAATGTCTAGCGTTAGCTATTTCGACTATCTCATTTGATTGAGTCAAAATACGGCATTAAACGGGTACTTGACGTATATTTGAACTGTTTATTTTTTTTAACAACTGCAGGGTCACCGGGCGATGCTAGCAAACGCCCTAACGCTCGTTTACGTTGATAGCTGACTTTTAGCATTACCATTACATTATTACTTAGCTAACTAAGAATGTGAGTGACGACTGACGTTGGCAACTCAGTCATTCACCACCAATGCAGTATCATTAGCTAGAGGCTAATATTATTCCTTGCAATACAAATTGGGTGTATTTTTTACCCTAAATAAATGTATATTAGATTATTACTTAAGTAGAGCCATTTACCTTATTAGTCCGTTAACCGTTCTGCCTTTGAAATCGCTAGATCTCACGTCGACAACTCCCGCGTAGAGGTGGCTAAAACTAATGTGGGTGTGTAACTGCAATAAGAATCCCATCTGCTGCCTCTCATTGGCTACCATTAACACATACAATGCTGCCATTGGCCATTTTACCTTATTTTATACGGTATCTATCTCAGCATTTTATTTCAGCCCATAATCCTTTGCGGCGTGGTGAGTTACCATAACAACAACCAGTTATCTGTCTCAGATTCTAAACCCCTTTCGGCCTTTGCCGTTTTACTCAAGTAGCTTAATTATTTGTCACAAATGTGGTTGGCGTCATGAAATATTTGAAACTGACAAACAAGCAATTTAACCTTTTTTTTTTTTAAAAAAAAAACTATTATTTTTAGCTAATTAGATCAAATCTAATGTAACCCTCAAATGACAGTCATTTTAACAGTGTTAGTCAACATTCGATCGAGATTATGACAAAAATGTAAAGAGAACAGAATTCTTTATTTCAGACATACATGATTCTCTATATCACAGAAAAGAAACACATGTTTTACTATTCTTACAAGTGTCAACAATCCTGTCTGACAATCACAGCTTGACCATACAAATGTAAATCAAAACACAGATACAAGCATGAGCTTGTCGAGCACCAAATGCACACTGCTATTCATACATAGAAGTTAACCTCTGCTACTAATACTATGGTCCGCATTTTACCACCTCCAAAAGTCAAACTAAAACGGTAACACAATTGCAAACCATTGAATCCCTAGTTTCTAAAAAAATAAATAAATGTAAAACGCATCTATCTAGCTAGGGCCTGATAAATTATTCAGACATCAATTTGGTTATTTTTAAATCTAAAAGATCCAAATTTTGCTAGTAGTATCATGAACTTAGTTTGTTAAGATGAAACACTTTTCATTGTTTCGTGTTACATTATACAGTCCTTGTGGGTGCCACTAGTTTAATTTTGAGTAATAAGATTACAAGTTTTATAAAAAAGAAAGAAAGAAAAAGAAATGCATAATACAAGAGGCTTTCTGGTGATCTGTTGGCCAGCTAAATTTAAAAAAACAATTTCAACAGTTGAAAAAAGCCAAAAATAATAAACAAACACATACCAGGTCCATTTGATGTACAACTTTACCCACTTTAAAATATTTACTTTATGCTCTTTGTCCATAATGGGATGAAAAAAAGAAGAGAACATAGACCAAAAATGACCCTTATCAACAAATGTAAACGTTTAGATAAAAAAATATAAAAACGAATAAAACTTAATATCTAGTCAAAAGGTGAGATGGCCAACAGCCCAAAATTGAGTTTAATTTTAATTAAGTTTTAGAAAACAGACACATAATCACTCGCTCCGTTCCTTGGGCTCTCTGTATTTCCACTGGATATAGTCAAAAATGTCCTTCTCACAATCCACCAGCAGAGGCTCCCCTGCCATACCTAAAAGGACAGAAACAAATGACATCTTAATTTGAAGAAAGATCGGGTAATATATTAGAACAGAACGTGGTAATGAAGAAGTGTGACACCTGGAATATTAGACAAGAAAAAAGCTTTTACAGTGTACAATAACAGTATAAGAATAAAGGCTTTAAACCCTCTGTAAAAAGCCTTAAAAGAGCCATTACAAAATAAAAGAACAACAGGGTACATTGCAAGCAAGTACTCATACTCATAGATCATTATATTTATTTAACTACATAATTCCACAACCTCTTTAAAGATTAGAATTGTTTTCAAACAGTCTACTTAAAATATATATATATATATATATTGTGGTGGAATGACTCACCAGTGACTCCAACTGGTCGTATAGTGTACTCATTGAGGGTAAAGCCTTTTTCAAGGGCATGTGTTCTCATGTTTTTGTTGAAGATATCACTCCCAGTAAAATATAGAACACCACAGTAGTACTGGTCTTTAGGAATTAACCTGATTTGGGATAGGAGGAGAAAGGAGAAATTGGTGTAAATAGATTGTATGCTGAAAAGTTAGACACCGGCTTAAGGCAATTCTTTGCCACCAATATACAAAAGCAAAACATTTTGTGGACATGAGAATTTTTTTTTCCTAATGTACAGCAATATTGTAAAATCGGGTTTTTTGAGCACTGTTGCCTCTCTTAATAGCAACATTATTCTTTGTTTAGTAATTTGTGCAAATTACAGATGGCATATCAGGGTATTTGTTCCTCTACAAATTGTTGTTTTTCACTCAAGAATGGAACTTGTTTACATAAATTAAAAGAACTTCATATAAGGGTTTTTATTCAGTTTTATCACAATGTAAAAAAACTGAGATGCTACTGGTGTCTACCTGATGTCAATACGTCTGTGAAGATATTCCTCCTCATCTTCATCACCTGGCTGGTGCTGACAGACACCCTTAAGAGACAAATAAACAGACAGGTTCATGACGACACCTGTGCTTCAATTGCAGCCATATCACACGAGTGAAGTGGTTTATTCACCAATTACCGCATGAAATCTCAAACTTAAATTCAAAGTGTAAACACAACTTGACGCATTTCATCAAGAGGTGATCATGGATACATTTTTGCATTCTCCCAAACAGAAAATACAGAAGGTACATAATATACATATAAAGGAATATACAACATTTTCCTGAATGCCAAGGACTAACCATGAACTTTGAGTCTCCTTTTGATAGAGTGTCAGTCACAAACCCAATGGATTCAAAATGCTCCACTACAGCATTAAGGAGTTTAGGCTGGATAGAAAAATACAACAATTAAAAATCGTTTACAAGGCTTTGTATTTTATTGTTAACACTGATCTTGTAAAGGAGTAACCTGTTTTTCAGACTCTGATGTGAAGTTTGGATGTGTAAGCAAGATATCAATATCCCCACTGGATGCAGCACCTATAAAGACAAGTTCACATAGATATGACCTTCTTTATTTATCATGAGGCTAGTAGGGTTACAATTGTCTTTAAATTATGTGGAAATGTCTAAATTGATACACATAAAAAGGAGCATTCTCACCTCGCCTGTAGCTTCCACAGATTGTTCCAATATACTCTTTACCTACTTTCTCCAGCTCCCTCATAATCAGAGTCTGAACAAATGAATATACATCAGCATTAAGAGCAACAAAAAAAAATAATCAAAAGCATAGGCACGTGACTGAAACAAACTCACTTCCATATTTTCCATTTCAGCTCGTGGAATCCTCTTTTCAAACTCCTCAAAGTACCTGCAGCAAGTAAAATGTTTTGAGTTCTTTTCGTAGAAGTGGCACATACCAACCCACTAAATATTATAATGGATATCATTTTTAATTCCACTTTACTTGGGTGGTTAAGTCTATAAAAGCAGGGTGGTAATGATTGAAGGATGCCCTCAGTTATTTTTTAAACATGCTTTTATAAATATACTCTAGTTACTTGTAGCTCACATGTTGCCTCTATTTATTTTTACCAATTGACAACAGATCATTGTTAAATGAAACTGTTGCATAGGCTTAAACTGACAAAACCATATTCACATTTAAATATCGTCTGAAATTTTGGTTATAATTTAATTTATATTATTTAAATAATGGTTATAATCTTCTTAGGCATCTTCATGTAAATTGTCAAACATCAAGCATCTATGCAAATACTGGTGCTGATATTTTATAAATGTAAGGAATGACATAGTAATAATTTGATTTATTCAGTGAACCGTGAAACAGTGACTGACAATAAATGTCAAATTTGTTGGAAAATTTAAAATCCACATATTCATTCACATACTGCAAGTTTATAATCCTATGTTTGCATTAAGTCCAGATACACAATAACATATTGAAAGGCATGCTTACCAAACATTTGGTTTGAGAGTGATTTTGTTCTACACGTTACAAGCACATTATATCTAACAAATCCAAAGATTTAAATTACTGTAAAGTGTGTTTTTATAAATGTTCAAACATTTATGATGGAAGGTACTTACTTTAATCCTATCTGTTGATGATGATTTAGTTTATGTTCGATATTCTTCAAATCTGAAAAACAATACAAATAGTAATAGATCAAAAGTCAATTATTATAATAGGCACCTATTATACTGTTAGTGTGTAATAAGTATAAACAGAACAAACCTTCCAGGGTCTTAACCCCTTCATCAAAGAACTTTCTTGCAGCAGCAGGGCTTAGAAGAAGACAGCGGTTTACAGACATTTTGACCACTTATAATTGAGGGAAATTATAGGTGCAAATGAAATGTAATGTAATTACCAAATTTGCTTTAAATTAGTATCTTTCAAAAAAACTCACCCAATACCAGTAACTCTAGTAAGGAAATTGATTGATGAGCTTGTGTCATCATTACGAATCTATACGAAAGAAAACACGAGTTTGGCTAAATACCGAACCTTGAGTTTGTAGAAAGGTCTAGGCAATTAAGTTGACTTGACAAGTAATATCATATTGCATCACTTAACACTTACCTTCTCAAGTTTACGCAGCTTGCCTGTTTGTAGGAACTCATCTATCTTTTCTGCAATTTTGGCTCCCACTCCATCCTGTTGAAATGAATCAAAAACAAGGAAACAAAATGAAAGACTTAGATTGAGAAGTCTTACATCATATTAAGATTTTTTTATTTGAGACTGAAAATATCAGTATCAGGGTAATACATAGGAAGACGTTTACTTCAAAATTCCGTTTGCCTCAACTGTGACCTTTCTTTTAGCTTATCCATACACATATACAAGGAACATACGTAAACAGAATTATTACCAACTACTCATTCCTGCCTTGTGCCTTTACAAAATGTTCTTTATTAAAGCTTATTCTTTCACAAACCAGTTTCTTGGCCTCCGTGCCACTTTTGATCTTCTCGGGATATTTTGCAATCACAGAGGCTGCTTTCCTATAGAACATAATAAAGGCAACCAAAATATATTTAATTTTAAAACAGATACGGCAAGATAGAGGTGAGGATGCCATCCCTTGTGTTTGTTTTACCTGTAGGCATTGTACTTATGAATTGCTCTGTTGACATTTCTCTCATAATTTGCCAGTTCTAGGATTGGGAGAGGAAAAAATATTGATTAAATGAATGATCCAAACCTACGATCAACTTCTCTACTCTCCGCTCCGCACACAATGACTGTGCATGCAATACAGATTTAACAAGCTTTCAGACGTACCTCTCCGATTCTAAACAAAACACTCAGCGAAAAACTAGTCATCTAAATACCACAACAGACGTATTAGATTGTTTGAGGCTAAATGTAGACATGTCTGGTAACGTAATATTGCTAACTTCAAAGGTACCATATTTAAAGGACACATGGATGTTACTAGCCATCCAGTATAGAGAATATTGGGCTAACGTCGCTGGCTAGCATCCCTTGACGTTGGTAGGCTTCGCATTGCCATTGGACTAGCTAGCTAGATAGCTTACCGACAAGAAAGTCTGTTATCCCCTCGTTAAGGGATTCCTGTGGTGCTTTCCTTTTACTCATTGTCGTTTGTTGACTAGTTAGCTGTTATTGTTTAGCAATGAATTTATCTTGGAGATAAAGACAGCTAATTTATAAGCTGTGGTTGTTACTGTACATTGGCTAGTTAACTAGCTACAGCCAGAGCTGAACAATGACGGAGAAGCAATGAAAAGGTGTGAAGGTTTTGAGAGGGGGCAGAGCGTGCGTAACACGTCATGGACGGAACTTAACTTAACGGAACTGTGAGTAGCCGATGAGGCATAGTTCTCATTTTGGAAAAGTCTATAACAGAAAAATTTAAGGTATTTACGTGTAAGGTATCAAACAACAAGTATACAAAAAAATAGCAATATAGACATATAGCAGCGAGTTTGCTAATGTACTTAGATGGTAGGATACTGTTGAAATATGAAGTACTAGAATGAGCACTCACATGTTGCTAGTATGCTAGGCAGTTTATGTTCATAATCAAATCAGCCATAATCAATCAGTGGAGACAAGTATAGTATTGTCAACAATATTTTATCAAGTATACAGTAGATACTTTTGAATTTTTAACAATTTTTCTTCATACAAACACACACACACACACACACACACACACACACACACACACTATTGAAAAAAGCTTTCGAAAGTGAAGTAGGTGTTTAAGAATAAATCAATCATCTGTCCTCCCAGTGAAGGTCCGAGCCTTGATAGAAATTAGATGTCTATGGTTAAAACGCTAAAATTTAATATTATAACAATATTAGAATTAGAATAGATGACAACACACACTATACAGTTTTTCAATTCGCAATCTCCCTCCTCAAAAACTCTACTTCAGACTATTCTTCAACTTACTCGGACACATCGATGTTGTTAACACTTCGACAATAATCTATGAAAAATTCCAACAGTTAAGAAAAAACCCGCTGTTTCTTCTATTTTATGTCTCTGGGATAGGAGACAATTCACTCTGTGTTAGGATTCCTTGACGTATACTTTGTCTCTGGAGAAGATCTTGATGGCCTCTTCCACTTCCGAGAGCCTGCGATCCAGCTCAGCACGGCGGGAGCGAACGCTCAGAGTGTCTGTCCTGATAGGGAGAGAGACTAGCTCACTCACTAGAGAATGGTGGGCTATATAAAGAAGGGCAGAAAGAATCAATACATATGTTTATGGTTACTACTATTTAGGTGATCACTTACATGATTGGTGTCAGAACAGATTAACTCAGAATATGTATGTATATAAATGTGTGCATACTCTCTTTAAGAGACTTCAGAGTATCCTGTCTCTCACACTCAGGCATAAGTGTATGACCAGCTGGGATAGATGGATCAGGGGCATTCCTTCTCTTTTCCTCGTTCATCTTACGCCACTGCTCTTTCCTCTCCTCCAAACTAAACAATAGAGAGAAAGAACAAAGCATTTCCACAAAAACAAAACAAACAATTTGAAAATTGAGTAAGTGACGTTGAGATGGTAGTTTTTACATTAGCAAACTTACTAATGTGGCACTTGTCCCTTCACAGCACTGGGAACAGGCTTATCTCTCAAGTTAGTGAGCGACTGGGAGCGACGCATCACAGTCTTTCCTGCACATCGAGCATTGTGGCTCACAAAGTCCACTGCTTTCCCATGTATCTGCCAGGGATTTAAAAAACGCTTGTAGTATAAGCTATAAGTGGTGGACAATGGATGGAACTTGAATCAATCATTGGCTATCAGTGTTACCTGTAAATGAACATTAAGACACTATACTGTGCTGTATGCTTATCTTAAGTTAATAATTTTTTCAGGTTTGCAAGCCTTCGTCAGAAGATTTTGTTAAACATCCCCAGGCAGTAGAAAACTATGTAATACACCAGGAACAAGTAAGCAAATTTCTAATACTAGCTTTTATATTGACCCATTATGATTTAAGACACTATGTATATCAATATACAGTAGCACAAATATTTACTTTTCCAGTCTATATCACCTGTAAGCTTAGGTTTTCAATAGAATTGGAAGAGCCCGGTCGTGGTGAGATGGACTGGCTACGATGTGGTTTTGGGGGTCCAGCAGAGGCACAGCTAGAATGTGCCTTAAGGAAGTTCTGAAACTGTGGCTTTGATTGTGGGCTTGCCTCCTGTAAATAAACAAAGGAGCAAAGAAATGTTGGGGATTTTTTTTCTATGTATCACACTCGAAAAACTTACAAGACAGCCTCACCTGTAGCTGGGCCATGACCCTTGATGGGACATCTTGGTATTTGGGGGAGCTCCAGAGGGCTTTAACTGGAAGCGGATGGGAGCATGTTCTCTGAGCCTCCTGCTCCCTGCATCGCCGCTGGATCTCCCTGAGACGACGCACATTCTCCTTCCCGTAGTCACGCACCAGTTTCTCTAACAAACATACAAGAGTGACTGCATTACTTACAACTTCTATAATATATAAAAATATAAAATTTTGCAATTTTGCACTTTTTCTATGCTGACATCCATAAAACCAGTAATAGTAAAAAATTTAAGTTATCAAAGTTTCTTTTATAATTAAAGAATGAAAAATAAGCCTTCTATTGATGAGGAGTTCTAAAATATACATCAGCAAAAAGAAAGAAACAAGAAAGTACATTCATCACCAGTAATCAAGGTACGACATATATGTTGGCTGCACTTACTGTGTTTAGGGGTGTTGGGGCTAAGAGAAATCCCCTCCAGTTTAAGTAGGGTACCCACCACTCCTCTTTGTCCTCTTTCCAGGATATGGGCGGCATTAGGACCAATGCGTGGACGTTGAGGGGCACGGGCACTATAGCAGGTAGGGTACAACACAGGGTCTGGGGCCAGGGGGCCTGAGAGCAATGTCAGGCATCCATCAGTGTTTCTTTCCAAACAACCCCTTGCTGTAATTTAGACGGCATAGAATAATTCATACTGGCTCACTCACACATTTTAGTAGCTACTGTTGGATGTTATTAAGTGTCAGTTCTGTGATCTAAATCCCCATCCACCTAGTAAACTTCAATGCTCTACAGTAATGTCTTACCAGAAGAAGGTCGTTTGTAGTACTCAGGGAAAAGAGAAGGGTCTGGGGGTATAGGCCCACATATTTTTGAAGGAGCCTCACACATCAGTCACTTGAATTAACTACTTCTAGGAATGAAAGAATTACACAGATACTGTGTTTAATAATCTAAGGATAAAGCAATGGATTGCTAAATCTGACTTGAAGACCCATTAATTTTAACGTCGTTAACTAGCTATTTGAGGAAGGTAGGCTTCACGACAATACACTGCATAGATCAATTTAGCCAGCTAACATTTCTGCTGTTACCGGCCATCAACAGTATTTTTACAAGAACCCACAGCGTACAAAAAGATAACACAGGTACATATATTTAAATTGATCTAATAAGAATAGTTGATAAGCTAACTTACGCTATGATTATAGCGATGATGAAAGGCCCACACTTGGCTTCGCAGATTGTTGATGACGCAGTATCAAAATGTCAACAGAAATGGAAGCGAATTCTTCACCATGGCAACACTGTAGCCACTCCTACACTGGGACATAAAACCAGGGATTGCACATCTTGTGGATTTAAGTCATTTAAAATTTATATGTAAATATGTTGTAAATCCATCTAATACTGGATAATTTTATAAAATAGAATGGATTTTTTTTTAAATTATCAGCATTTATTTTGTAACTGAGCTCCGGCAATGTATCGTGCATTTAATTTAGCCTGAGACATTTTCGTTTTGTTTGCTATTATTGTGTTCTTCATTTCATAAACACAAAAATGCAAATTGTAATTGTGTTTTTTTCATAAACATATTAAAAACACAAATACAAAAATAAATTACAAAAAAACGAAATTTTTACCAGTCAAAATTGCACCATTGAATTTGAACATTGCCCATCTACCTGGCACCCATAAACAAATAAGTACATATACACACGGCCAATGACAATTATACAACAGCCCCGCCCTCAGAGTCGATTGATTGCGCTTGCTCAGAACGCCTGCATGACCCTAGTTTCTCCTTCACTCCGTCCTATTGCGCGAAAACTGGCCTTCTGAAACCTCTCGTATTTCATAGACAAAGGTAAGACATGATAAATACTGTGATATTATAGAGGTGTTCATATACCCTTCTTCTGTCAAAGTTCGGTCATCATAAAAAGCGTAATCGAATGTTGTTCCATTTGGAGAGCCATAAAGGATATGAACAAGTATATAGCCTGCAGTGTACCAGTAGCCACTAGCTTGCTCTCCTAGTCTGTCTCTTCAGTTAGAGGTCTGTTAACTCACATTGTTCACAACATTCTCTCTAGATACTACTGACCTTGAGCATAATACAGCTGGTATTAAAACCAGTAGTATGTTAAAAGTGTTTGTTAGTCGGCAGCCTATCATAAAAATCGCAGTCAGGGCCTTTATATTAATATCTATTGGCATAATTTTCTAAATGGAAACAATGTATTTGTATATGTTTATATAAATTAGTATGCATATTTGGTATAGGACAGGTCATTGATGCAAGGATAATTTGTAGTCTGCTCCAAAGGGTCTCGTGCATAATTGCTGTGTGTTCTCAGAACTGTAATATAGCCTACCCTACAAATTAAGTTATTCTCGAGAAATATGAAGTCCAGCGACAAGTGATCCTTGGCACATGGTTTACTTATGCCATATAAGAAATCCCACTCTACTGAAAAGGTTAGCGCTGAATGGATGTCCTGGTAGTGGGAGTTGCTTTAAGTCCTAAAAACATCAACTACCCCTCCTCAGGCATAATCACTGTTGACCGGATGATCAATTTCCTGTCATCACTCACACAATGTTATGTAAATCTGGCAATGGCAGATTTAACATTTTCGATAATGGTTCTGTGTAAACTACATGCCCAGTGGTTGTTTTGGCCTTGTATGTGTTTTAATGTTTTACACAATCAACAACCTATCTTCGAGAGCTTTGTAATTTCATGTTGAGTAGATACATGGTCTTGACGTTTTGATAATGCAGATACTGCAATATACATCCAAACTGTAAATCTTGTAACCTGACTGTCTCTTATCTTGCACTCAAACATTCTTTCCCTAACACGCTCCACTTGTTTGCACAAAGTTGGTTAATATTGTTGATTCACGAAACAAATTATTATCATGATTGGACTTGAATGTATAAAATGCTTTAAGCACAGTCTTATTTGGATAGGTTTCATGAAAGAGTGCCAAAGAAAACACTTTGTGACTGTTCCAGCCGTCTCGTCATGGCAATGCTGTAACCTTTCTGAGCTTTGACAACACTGGCAATGGGGGAGGTGCTTGTAAACACTGAATGTTGAGGTGGGGGAAAGGGAAAACATTGATGGACTTAAGTGAAGGGGTGTGTGTTAACCAGTTAAAGGGGAACACCATCCCATTCTAAAATCTGTGGTCATATGAGGTGCAGTGTCAGATTAACCTGAGATAAATATAGAACAGAGTTTAAGGAGTGAAGGAAAACAGGGACGTGGAGGACAGAATGGTACAAGCAGGGTCTTGTAAAGGAGAAGTTGAGATGAGAAGATTGAGGTGTGTGAGTGTGTGCGCGTGTGCGTGCGTGCTTGCACGCATGTCTGTAGGGGTGGAGTTAACTGACAAAGACAGGCAACAAATGACCTAGGTCAGCAGAATGCATGCTCAGATCGGTCTGCAGCATAGTTCACCCATCTGAATAGAACGACAGCACAGAGGAGTTTTGAGGAATTCGATACCCATGTAGTACTATATGGAAACAATTTATATTTAGCTTGGCTTTCTATTTGTATGCAGTTTATACAGACAAGCCTAGTTTGTCTATTTAAGTTAACAGCCAGCGTCATAAAGAATCAATTGACCAAGCCTTATAAACCACTCCTTTCAGAGGAATAGCTAATTTTAGACAAATAGCAACCTGTATTGATGTGGTTAACTACATAAACAAGATAAATCAACTGACTACTGTGTCTCTACAGACCAGGTTATATTAACTTGGTCTACTAATACCACCCTTTTGGAGTTTAGGGCTATAGATTTTTAGACTGCTGTGTTTGTGGAGACTTAATGTTAACAGAGCAGGTTATAGGCCTACTGTTCGTTTCGCAAGCAAAGGTGTTATGACAACAGTGTATGAGTTTGCTGACAACATTGTGTTGTCCTTCCTTGCACTCCCCTTCATGTAAAGAGTCATGTCAGAGAACGAAGGAGTGCAGATCACCAATCTGCCGATGAACAGCACAGAAAAGCAGACAAAGAACAAAGACTGCTGTGAGCCATGTGTGCATCACACGCCCAAGAAGGCACATGGTGAGTGGGGGAGGAGCTGGGTGGGGACAGAGGGCACAGGGGCAGAGAGATATTTCCATGTTATCAGGGTGTCTGGGTTGAGCTTTGTCCCGGAAGTCCCAGTTGCCCCCCCCCCCACCCCCCCACCCCCCCCTTCCACACATAATCCATATGTTCTCATATTAGCTGTGGTGAAAGTCCTGTGATTTGGCCATCAGTTACTTATCAGGGACGAGGAACAGGCTAAGATGGGAGTGTCCTCAGGAGTGTTAAAACACTGCAGATGATCTGCTGCGGAAGGAGACACCATGTCCTTTTGAAAGTAACCTTGACACCCAGAGTGCGCACTCACTCACTCACACACTCACACTCACACACACACACACACATGCAGGCGTACTCTTGCGCATGTCTGGTATCCATGCTGTGGCCTGTGCCCCATGCTGATGACAGTATGAAACCGAGTGTTGAGTGTGGCGGTAGTGTGCAGTACTGTTAGGTGCTGACTAGCCAAACCTATGTAGGCTACTGCAGCATGTGGTGTATATGTTAATATACCTAATACATTTTGATATTAGCGCTACTAACGTCTCATACCTCTTTTGTCTTGCTACTAACATCTTATAACCCGTTTGTCTTTCCTAGCAATAGTCTCATGGTTTTTATTTTTGGAACTGCAATCACGACTGCAACGCTCAGTTTTAAATCCATTAATTTAGCTAGTTTTAGGTAGCTATTCATCAATGCACTGTATTCAGAGAATCAATCGGATTGTCCTACCAGAGTGGGTATGTTCAATAGGGGGGAGCGGGATATCAATTGCAAATAGAGGGATGTTGGACAAAGATAAAATCTCTCGGTTGTCGCTGTGCATAACCCTGGTTTGGTTCTATTTCGCTTCAGTCCAAAGTTAAGCTTATTTGTTGTAATATTTAGATGCAGCAGTAAAAACTACGGGTGCAATGGTTTTGGTTTTTTACATGGTTTTGGTTCAGTTCGGTAGATTATTTACTTTGGGGTGGATATACCTTAGCCATTTTCCCCAAAAATTTCTCAAATTATTCCTAGTTTGGACTTCAATATGAAATATAGGCCACAGAGAGTACATCAGCTAAGTGTGTACATGTATGACTCATACAGGGGACTTGTTCATAACACTTTGCTCTTCATCCCCCAGTTGAACATAGAACACAGTTAACTTTTAGTTGCCCTGGAGGTCAAACCTCTGTTGAGAGGGCTACATTGTGTTTTGGCCATTTTCAGTTGCATGACGTGCCTTTAGCACTAAAGAATGGAGCTTAGGAATAACTTGTTAACAAAGCGAAACTGGAAATCGAGACTATAACTATGTGTATGTATCTGTCAGAACCAGAACGTAAATCATGCAGAAAGGTAGCAGGTTGAGATTGTTGTACAGACTTCATAGGTTCGGAACGATTGGTCACCTTTGTTCCCTTGCGTTTTTAGTCGATGCCTATTTCAAAATGTTCCCAGGCTGCTTTTCGTAAAGGTTTTTCAACTAATAGTCCAGTAATGTAATAAAATTGTTTGTATTCAGTAACCAGATTGAATATTTTCGGGTCTTTATCCACAGGCACAATGTCTGTCCCACCCGCATACGCAGACCTGGGCAAATCAGCCAAGGACATCTTCAGCAAGGGCTATGGTGAGTGAAGCATATTTAATTGTGTATGCATGGTATTTATTCACATGCCCATTCCCCCAAAAAACAAGGGATAAGGAATAAATGTGTGCAGTTTGTGGCACTGAAGTGGCCTTTCTTTGTCTTAGCACATCCCTTCTCTTTACATCTCCCTATGGGTTCATAAACCAGGTGCTACCATGGTCTGGCTACCAAGGGCATCAGCTGTTCACCAATAGCCTTTAGTCATGCCATTTATGTTCCCCCGTTGTTCAATAGAATCGCTGAATCCCAATAGGCTTAAGTGACTGAAATATAAGACTGAAACTTCACTTTCGTTTGTACTCTGCAAGTCAAGCAAGATTCAAAACTGTAACATCAATTTCATAGTTAATGCATTGCTGACCAGTAATTTAATGTAAATGAAAGTTATTCCCTGGTTTTTAGGTCTGGAGATGTCTGTGTGAATTTTCAGAATTTGTAAATGACAGTTTTCTTCACTTTTTCAACATTTCAACATTTATTTTCTCTTCAGGCTTTGGAGTGGTGAAACTGGACCTGAAGACCAAGGCCAAGAGTGGAGTTGTGAGTACAACTCTGGCTTCAGTGTTTGGCTGGTTCCTTTAGCTTCTTGTCTAGACTCCTGCCTTCAGGCTCTTTCTTTGTCTAAATGTCTGAATCATGCTGCCTGACAGCAGTTTGTGTGTGTGCATGAGTGTGTGCTGTGTGACTATGACACAATGGATTCTGTAAGCACTAACATAGCAAATTACATCATTGTGTATTCAACCAATAGTGTCTACAGTATGTACAATCATTTTGTGAACATCAACTACCTGAAACAAAATGGCAATCAGGTTTCCCCTTTCATAACAATCGAAACAGTCTCTTCTACCTGTGGAAATGGTTATTGGAAGGACAAAACAATCAAGGATAAATCTTCAAGATTCTTTTCAAACTTGACTATTATCCTAACTTGACAATTTTTTTCTGTCTTTTCTGCTTCTTCTTTGGACTTCACTTTCAGATGGTAAGGGTCTATGTGTGTTTGTATTAATACAGGTGCTTTGCTGAGGAGGCCATGGATTGCTGTGGTGTGTGTGTGTGTGTTTCTATTTAGCCGAGGCTTTCTTTCAGGTTTTTCCCAATTTTTGCAGACGCCCAGCTGATTGACATAACAACATTAAGACCTTAAAATACAAACAATCTATCCCTCTGCAAGTCTTAGACTTCATGACCTTTATCAAGCTTCCTTCCGCCCTAACTTCGCCATCACTCTATCACATTTGAGCACAACTTGCTTAAAAGTCATACAGACCTAAAGATAAAGGAGTGTTGAAGTCGTAAGGGAGGAATTATTGTCGTCATAGTTTTCGGTCTCCGCCTATCTCATTCTCCATTCATTTTTCTTTCACCTCTACAGTTTCACCCCAATGAGTTTTTTGTATTACCTGTGCTCTTTTAATATATCGCTATTAACTGCTACTCACACTTCCTTCTGCTTTACCTCCCTGCTTTTTTCCATGCCTCTCTACTTGTTCCCGTTTTGCTCCCTCCTAGGAGTTTGCGACCTCCGGCTCCAACAACACTGACACAGGGAAGTCCGGTGGTCACTTGGAGACCAAGTACAAGGTGAAGGAGCTGGGTCTCAACTTCACTCAGAAATGGAACACAGACAACACCCTGACCACTGAGGTCTCGATCGAGGACCAGGTCAGTACATTGTTTTCACATAATAAGGGTTTAGTCAGCAAGCTTTTTTATCTCATTAGCCTTAGGTTAGATTTTTGCTGTGTGATTGTCTCTCTAGCTGGCAAAAGGCTTGAAGCTAGCTCTGGACACATCATTCGTACCCAATACTGGGTAAGTTACAAAATGTACAATAACTTTAACCCACAAATAGATAATTCCAAATAAATAAAAGTCTTCCAATCTATGATACTTTAAACACCCAAACTAAAAATAAATTTTCTCCTGTGTAGTAAGAAAAGTGCCAAGCTGAAGACCGGCTATAAGCGTGACTTTGTCAATGTGGGCTGTGACCTGGACTTCGACATGGCCGGCCCCACGGTCCATGCCGCTGCAGTGTTGGGCTACGAGGGATGGCTGGCTGGCTACCAACTGGCCTTCGACACGGCCAAGTCCAAACTGGCAAAGAACAACTTTGTGCTGGGATACCAGGCCGGAGACTTCCAGTTGCATACCAACGTGTGAGTAGCACCGACCTCTGGACCTAGGGGAGGCAAGAGACCAGGGTGGGGCGGGATGGGAGTTGTTTGAACCAGCAGTGTGGAGAGGAAGTGAGATTGTCCAAGGAAATGTCTACACAAAGACTCACTGCCGTCTATTGTTTGATGGTGTTACAGTAACGATGGAACAGAGTTTGCTGGTTCCATCTACCAGAAGGTTAACAGCGAGTTGGAGACAGCAGTCAACCTGGCCTGGACAGCTGGCAGCAACAACACAAGCTTTGGCATTGCCGCCAAATACCAGCTGGACAAGGACACTTCCTTGTCTGTGAGTACCAACCCCATTCTACACAAGTTTGAATTATCTTTGCTTTTAAACACTTTGGTTCTCAAAAACACCCACATGACTGTTGAATGAACTCAAACTAACTTGCCAAATGAGTGGTCGAGTATTTTGCCCTATCCATGTGCTCCAGCAGGCTAAGGAGGAGAGGAGGGCGGAGACATCAATGACCCATTTCCAATTTCATTTCTGATAATAATTTGAGTATAATCTCACAACCCCTTTTTCGTGTTCTCCCTATAGGCCAAAGTAAACAACGCTAGCCTGATTGGCATTGGATACACACAGACCTTAAGGCCTGGTAAGCCCTTAAACTGAGCAAAACCAAACAGTTTCTACCTTACACTGTCAGTATGACAATGTGTACACTCAGTTAGTTACCAACTGTTGTTCTCATTCTCTCTCATCTTTATAGGAGTGAAGCTCACCCTCTCAGGCCTGGTTGATGGCAAAAACTTCAACGCAGGCGGTCACAAGGTGGGCATGGGCTTTGAGCTGGAGGCATAAGGATCCAGGGAAAAGGACGAGAAGGAGAGGAAAAAAAGGATGAATGGGGAGAACTAAAGAACCTGAATCGAATAAGACCTACACCACACCTAGACACATCTCCTCCTCTGAATGCTAAATACACACGCACATGCACACAGACACACAACATTATTTATTTGGCCTTATCCCTACAACCCTAGCACCCTCGATTACCTCTAGTACTGTAATAGCAAAGACAGACCGTCAAGATCAATATGGCATTCTTTGTTTGCTTTTAGGATTTTTATCCATTGTTATGGTCGTTATTTTTGTTTTAGCAGCTTTTTGTTAGGGTTTGATTGTGTTGTCATTTCCCTTTGCCTAAAATTATGTACTGGTTCTACTTTTGACTTTTGACACTTACGAGATTAATAGTAGATTAATATAAATATATTTTGTGTTTATGGTACATATACTCATCAATACAATGTGAGGAGTACAGCCTAAATGAAAATATAGTAGTAATGACAGAGAATCCAATCCAGTTTCAGTTGACCAGGCTGTAATAACATTTCCAGTGGTGGCCAAGTCAAACTAACGTATTGAAGAAGCTCTCATCTTGTGTCTTTCTTTGAATTATGTAATTGTCTGTATTGAGGCATTTTCTAAGAACAACCTGTGGCAATAGTGGAATTGTCCTTTTCTTATGTAAGATCATTTTTGTTCTGTACCTTAAAAACAAACTCTTTACCACTATCGTTTCATTTTGTCTGTGCTGGGATAGGGATAGGGAAGGTTGTCAATAGTTAGCTGCAGAAACTAGTTGGAAGAAATATTGAATAAAGAAGAATGTCAAACACTTTGGGATATTTTCGTGAGTTCTTAATTTTTTTCAGGAGATAGACAGCAAGTTAGGATGACTGACCACATAGCCTTTACATCTTAATCATTCAAATGCACAATACGGAGCATCTGACTTTTTGAATGTAAGGATACAATTATCCTGTTAGTTAGGCATCATATGCTGTTATGTACATGCTCACCCTTTCTTAATTGAGGAGATGCAGTACAGTGTGATGGATAGGCTTGTCAACCATACTGTTTATTAAAAACCACAAAGTACGTTGTTGACTAGATCGTGCATTACATGTTATACAAAACATTATTGGGTAATGTTGGGCAGTACAACATTGTATTCATTAAATTACATGTACAAAATTGACACCAAAGGTATAAACGCACGTACACACACAGACACACACACACACACACACTTGACTGAAGCACACAAAAATGTAAAGAGGTTTTTGCATAGGCCATACGGCTGCACATCTCAATGCATCTAAATATTTTTACACTACCTCTGAAGTCATTGTTCAGAGTGATTAAAGGTCCAGGGGGTCAAGTTTTCAAAATGGATAACATTTTACTTGCAACAGAATATTTTCTTTTTCATTTACATATAAGCCATAACCAAACACTCTGGGATAGGTCTTTCCTCCTATGTGTCATCCAAACCACATGAGGGCAGCAGAATATCATTTGAAAACACATTCAGAGAGTTGAGGTGAATGAAGGAGGCAGCATGTTCAGGAAAGGTCACTGGAAAAATCCTGTCCTCCTCTCAACCATGTCCAGTCTCTCAACATCTAGGACAGGCCAAGAGAAGAGTGATCACATCTCTGTGGGCCAGTACTCTAACCTGATGGCGTGTTGTTGTGAGAAACGTGTAAAGTGTGTTTGTTCCATACCTCCATGCTGCCATCAGGATCTTGTATGGTCTCATGCAACAAACTTTGAAGACGAGTCTCTATCGTCCTGCTCTCTTCGACGAGAGACTCGTCCCTAACATAAAGACCCATATCATGTCACCTTTTTACATGTGATAGCTATCATTGATCCAGTGTATCAGTGAATATTTTCACTTTTTGATTGTGTGTGTCTGTGTACTCACAGTTGCTGTAGGCTTTGTCTGGGGGTCAACAAAGGGGGAACAGAGGAAGGTGTCCGCACACCGTCGGGACTGCCGCTCACCGGGCTACGAACCTTACTCTGGAGGAGAGGAAAGAAATAAAAACCTGCGCAAGGCTTGTGTCTGTGTGCGTGTCGGTGGGCTTCAGGTCAATGAGGTCTCACACAGGCTACTTTCAACAGATTCCACAGCTCCCGCTGTCGCCTCTCCTGCAGACTCATGAGAACCTGCTCGCTCTCAGCCATTCTCCGCACCACTCCCTCCACACGGGGCAGGAGCTCCATCACCCGCTGGCGACACACCACCGTCTTACTGCAACACACACGCCTGTAAGTTACACCACCCCGTTGATGGTCGCGAGGGTGTCAAGGCGGGAAACACAAGGCCAGCGTGTGTGGGTACCTGAGGTGCGTATAGAAGTCTCGGAGCTTCCTCTCGTAGAATTGGACGGCCTGAACCATCAGACGCACCACGTCTTGGCTGTCCCCCGCACACCGCTGATCTGCCAGAGAGATAAAGAGGGTGGGAAAAAAGAGAAAGGGTGTGCTTAAATAAGGGTTGGAGGAAGTTTTAAGTTCCTGTCATGATTTGTAAAGGTTGAAGAGTCAATGTGAGACCTCTGGGTTTCTCTCTGAGTTTTCTGAACAGCTCCATTGCCTTTCCTTCACTGACGGAGAAAAACAGAAAAATGTAGTACAGTGAAAAGTAACACAAGAAAAACTAAATGTTGTGCTTTAGGTTCATTTTAAACTGTTTTCCCCTTACTAGACCTGTTAACTTACAGGGTGTCTAAAGCTTCACCACTCCTCCATGGTTGTCTCTGTAGGTCCACTATGTCTGTCTGTAACAGCATCATCTCCTCCTCCAGCTCAGTGACTCTTTCTGCCTGAAAGAGGCATACAATCACACTGGTCTGAAACATGATGCACGCATGCACGTGTACGCACACACACACACACACACACATACACACACACACTGTTCACTGTGTGCTCACAAGGTAATACACCCACACACATTTACCTGACCACAGCTAACAGCAGTTTGCTCCATTTCCTTCCAAACACCAAGAAGCTTCTCAGAAGCTGAGAATAGGAATCTCAAAGTCAGAATATATATATAAATTTACAATCGGCTCAACATGAATTGTACTAAATAACTTGGCCCTGTTTGAAATGAACTGTTTGCTTGTGGATCATAATACCTATCCCTGTGGCCCTCTGCTCCTGGTACTTGTCCATGTCTATGTGCAGACTGGTGCTGAAGAAGTCCAGTTTGGCCGTCAGCCTCTGGTGCATGGACACCATCTCGTTCTTCTGCTTGGACAGCGAGGAGTTGTGTCTCAAGAGACTCATGCTGTCAGCGAGAGTGTCAGAACATCAAGGGGAACATCAGCAGAGTAGAGGATGGGAATGTCAAACCAAATCAAGAGAGGGGCACGTCTGTGAGATCCTCATCAGCATTGGTGTGAGCATATGTCTTACATAGCAGCTTTCTGTCCCTGCTGAAGCCGTTGCCAGTCTTCCTTTAGAGAGCGTATGGTGTGCCAGGCCTGACCCCAGGTCCTCCTTAAGGGACTGTAGGCCAATATGTGCTTTGGGTCTGTCTCTGCAGACGCACAAAGTAAGATTTGTTAAGACACATTACACGGGTGTGTTAATCTATGTGACAATTCAAAAAGCATTTCGGAATATCATTCATAAAGTTATATGTGTCAACTCACGGACAAAGCGGATATTTTCAGGGAGGGGACGAGGATTGAACTGAGGTTCATAAGTGGAGGAGGAACGATCAAACAGGAAGACAAGGGGGAGGTCTGTTCGACGCCCGTCAATCACCTGCACACGGATAAGATAATTACCTTGTTGCAACTACGTTGGCGTACTTGTGTGTGAGAGAAAAGCATGTAAGGATGTGAATATATATTACAGCGTAGTCCACAGCCCCCTGCATAGCTTCTCCCTGGGGCTCCAAGGCAAGTCCTGCCTCCAGCAGGAGCTCCTGGTTGGCTGGAGAGATTTTAGTGTCTCCCTCTATTCGTAGCTGCAGCTCAGCAACACTCTCATCGGCTGAGACTTGGTAGGTGAGAATCTTAGCAGATACCATGTTCAAAACATGAACTAACTAGGAGAGAGGAGAGTATGGAAAAACGTTGTAAAAAAAAAAGTGAATCACCAAGAAATGATCAAAGAGATGCGTGTGAGTTTGTGCAACTCTACCTTGATCTCCAGGATTTCCTCCAACTTGGAGAAGCAGCCACTAGGTGTAGAGTTAGGGTCTTTGCCTCTCTCTTGAGGAGACCATTTCAGCATCAGCTGCAACCACTTTTCCAGTCTCTCCAACAGCAAGCTAATACAACACAAAACACCAATTCCATCAAAGCCCGAGTGCAGCACATGGTCAAAATGTCAAATAAAGTTTATTTAACTTGAAAGTTTATGGTCACAGAGTGAGCGCTTTGTTACTATTTGCGGGTGTGTTTGCGTGTGTACAATATTGATCTCTCCATAACAGACGTGATGCCTCCCCCCTAATTGGTGTAGCTGGTACAGATGGTTTACGAGATTAAGGCAAATTAGAGGAGATAGACGACTTGCAAGTCACTGTTATTTTGGAATCCAATAAGTGTGAAAAACAAGTCTAAATAAGGTATAGAACTGTTTAACTAGGTGCAACAAACCCAATACATAAATAACAGTAAATTGTACTGTAGGTATGTCACACCGATTATATATTGGAACCATTCTAAACTCCAGAAGCCAGGATTTGTGCAATTATATATACATTCCTTTAATTTCTGTGATTGAAGAGTTAGGACTGTCTACCTGTTGAGGTTATTAGGCTGGGGCAGGTGCTTGGAGAAGCGCACCTCTCCGGTCAGGTCCTCATAGACCACAATATCATCGTCTTGCTTTAACTTCAATTTATTATGCCTGAAAAGCCAAAAGCAAGGACAATTTCAAATATTGTACATTGAGGAGTCCAGAGAAGTTTTTTTCACCAGTGCATGGCAAGTGTAAACTGGGTTTTGTCAGTCTCTCGTTGTTTTTATTGGCACAGTTCTCAGGAACATTGACGTTGGCAGTAAACACACCTTTCATACCATTCTTTGTTTTTCAAAAATACTTTTATAGTTTAGAAAGTGTTGAAATGAAATAACAATATTAATCTTGGCTAAGGCCTATCATAGCCAAACATCTGACTCCATTGCAAAACTGAGTGACCATGGGCTTGAAAAAATTATAAAATAAAATTTACTTGGAGCACAGCAGGCCACACAAAGACATTAAGGTATTAGGTGAAAATGATAAAATTTTGTACCAAGGAACAGGTTGCCAGGTTGGCAAAAAGGGTCGGAAACCAGTGATACACTCAAACACTAAAGTTCCAAAGCTCCAATAGTCCACGGTCACTGTGTACTTCTGTCTTTCAAAAAGCTCTGGGGCCTGTAACAAAAATTACAGAAAGATTGCGTTTGGAGGATGGGAGGCTTAGGGGTCTTAGAGTACGCACACAATCACAACAAGTTTAAAGAGTAACCAAAAATGTCAAACACTGCTGAACAGTTATGTACTTGGACGTAAATAAATGGAAAATCATCCAGCTTCAAAAAAACAAAATGGCATTGCAAAGTTCATAAGGTTTGCATTTCAGTGCCAAATTAGATCTGAGTAGCCACCCAAAGACTGAAACAAGGCAGTTGCAGAACAGGAAAACATCACAAAAATTGCATTAAGACGTCATATTAAATAAATAAATATTATTAACTTAGACAGCACATTTTGGCACATCCACTGTTACTGACGCCACGTAATGTTTTATTTTTTTTCAGAATTCTTAAGAGGCTGCAAGCGACTAGGTGTAGGTCGGTTAATCTTTATAGTAAAAGACATGTTACTCAAAACTGTATGCACACACACAAACATATGCACATACAGAGGAGTACACATCACTGTAGTGGCATGCATTATCTACCAGATACTGAAGAGTTCCCACAAATGACGTACACAGGCTGCTCTGGTCCAGCTCCTTGGCATAGCCCAGATCTATGATCTTGTGGATTAACTGGCATAAAAAAAAAAAAACATTGCCCAGCTGAAAATTGGTCAAATCATTACATCATGCCATCGTAACTGGTCACATAAGTATATAAAAACACCTCAATCCAAACAATGCGGTTTAATTCCTTTCCATGATAATAAGTTTTGTAATAACTTTCGTGGAACAATTTATTGGCCAATTTTAAGTATAGTATATATGTTATTTATATAATACTTCAAACAAATCAAGGGTGTGTATAAGCATACAACAACAACTTATTTAATATGTCTGACCTGAGTTGCATAATGATCTTAATTTCCATGTACCCTAGGGAAAGTACATAATAATACTAGTAGGGAAATAGCAGGACCTATCTAAATCCTGAAGTCAATAAGATTGCACGCTCAATTTCCTAGTCGTAAGCAAATCAGCCATACTAATCAGCCACAATATTAAAATCACCAGCCTAATAGTATAATATTATGTAGGTCCCCCTCATCCCACCAAAGCAGTCTTGACCTGTTAAGGAATGGACTCCACAAGACCTCTAAAGGTGTGCTGTGGTTTTTAGAAGCACATACTTTAAGTCCTTTAAGATGTGAGGTGGGCACTCCAAGGATCGGACCTGTTGGTCCAGCACATCCCACTCCTACTAAATTGTATTGAGATTTGGAGAAATACTAGGCCAAGTCAGTATCTTGAAGTCTTTCTCATGTTCCTAAAACCATTTCTGAACAATCTTTGCAGTGTTGCAGGGGGCGTTATCCTGCTGCAAGAGCCCACTGCCATCGGGGAAAACCATTGGCATTAAGGAGTGTGGAACAATGTTTAGATAGGTGGTTTGTGTCGAAGTAACATCCACATCAATACCAGGACCCGCATTTCCAAGCAGAACATTGCTGGGTCCAGGTGATACTGTTACCAGTTCACCGGTTGTCCGTCCATGGATCAGTTTTGGAAGGCACTAACAAATACGTACTGGGAAACACCCCTCAATACATGCTGTTTTGGAGATGTTTTGACTTGGTTGTCTAGCCATTGGCCCTCGTCAAAACTGCTGAGATCCTTAAGCTTGCCCCTTTTTTCGAGCTTCCAACACATAAACTTCAAGAACTGATTGTTCACTTGCTGCCTAATATATTCCATACTTGACAGGTGCCATCAATGATTCACCTGTCAGTGGTTTTAATGTTGTGGCTGGTCAGTGTACAACTCTACTCTACCACTGTAGAAATCTATATTTTAAAGTGAAAAATGTGTTAGAGAAGTAAAAAAGTAAAACAAACAACAACATATACTGTGTATATATATATATATATATTAAAAAAATGTTAATGTAACTATTGATTGAAATGCATTGAAGTAACACAATGTGTTCCTGTAGATAAGGATCAGGGGCATAGTCACCCTTTTTTCTCCCTGCTGTAGGACAATATTCTCTGGTTTGAGATCTCTGTGGATGATCCTCTTTTTATGGAGGTATGTCAGCGCTGACGCTGAAAGAGAGTACCATGGAAGGAAACACATAAGAACATGTCTCTTTGATAGGTCAGTGATGTTAGGGATTATAGTTCCCATCCTCAGACTATTAAGAAAAACTATTGTGATCTTGAGAAGAAAAATAGTCTACAGCTACACAGTTATCATGCATCATTGACTGACTTGACCAGTATGGAAATGAGTGTTCAAGTGATTCAACTGCTTGTCTATGTGTGTGTTTGAGTTAAAGAGAGAGAGAGAGAGAGAGAGAGAGAGAGAGAGAGAGAGAGAAAGAGAAAAAGTGTGATAGAAAATAATGAATACATTTGTTTGTGGCACCATAGGATTGACAAACAGTGTAGCATAAATACAATTTTGGTCAGGAAGCTTTGTCCCTAAAGTCTGCATGGCCAGACTTTGTGTAATGTGTCAATATCAGTCAGTAAAAAATGGCAAAAGAGTATTCAATGGTGAGAACCTACAAGTTTCATGTGTGTAATTGTTGAAAGACATTTTTTGTTGCAGCGGGTGAGTATGTGTGTTACTCTGTGCTCTATAAACAGCTGGGGAGGAATGCGTTGTGATGCGACTGTGAGTATTCTATGCATGTCTTAATTAATCTCTTTTGTTTGTCTGCTTGTATACATTACAGTAACATGTGTGTCTGTTGGAGTGCAAACATATGCTGTGGCTGTGACTAAGGGCGGCACTTTTGAGTAGTTGATGACGACAGGATAAAGATCTGCTTGAGTCAACATATCCTCCATATGCGGAAGGAAGTTGATGATACCACCGCTTCACTCACTCAACACAAGCACAGGAACACAAACTCACAGAAACACGCATACAAACGAAAACTGTGGCCCTTTCACACGTAATTCACCAGAATGCATGGCTAGTGTGATGTAGACTACTCACATATATCACGTAGCAGAATCAGAATGGAACCCTCTCTCATTCCACAGCAATTATCCAGCAGGTTAAGATACTGCAGACCCACAGACAAACTTGCATTCATAATCATCCGTAGTAACAAAATAACTTGGTTATGTTACGCATACAACCGCACGCACCCATCCACCTACACACACACCTACACACGCACGCACACACACACACACACACACACACACACACAGACGTACACACTGACAGGTACAAACCTTTCTCAGGTCACCCCCCTGGCAGTACTCCATGGCCAGTAGAGGAAGGTCATTGATGCCATTGAGTTTCTGCATTCCCTCAGGAACCTCTCTGGCTGCTACAACGTTAACATGGTCCAACCTATACAGCATCATAATATAATAAATACCTCTAAAATATATCTAAGTACCTCTAATATATACATTGACAGATTACTAAGCAAAAGCAACCTCTTCAAAAAAGGCAGTTCATTGATGATAGTTATCATAAAAACAATATCCTGGTCGGTCCTTGTTGCTTAATGTAATTTTTTCTTTAGCCCCCGCTGTTTGTAAAAACATTGAATATTGACAGAGAGCTACGCAATACGCACATAATACTGTTGTTTAGGAAATGATGATGACCTTATAACTGGATGTGGAAAAAAAGTCTCTCTTTTCCCGCATTACCTCCTTCCTGTAAGGCTCTATGCCGTACCAGTGAAAAGTTAGGACACACCTTTGACTGGCTATGTACCTGCTTACACCCTCAATTCTCAAGGCACTTTGCCAAACCCATTTTGTCTTACACTAACAGAACACAAATAATACCACTCAACTCACATAACAAACACATCTAAATATGGGTAAACCCTCTATCATTCTGTTATAATAGCAGTAGGTTTTCCATATTTTCCTGACATTTGTTGCCTGCTTTGTGGTTTTTCCACTAATAGAGCATGGATGAGAGGGAGGGTTGTGGTTGAAACCATGTCTGTCTGACAACAACACACTTGTTAAACCGTGACCTGACAACATGAAGCCCTCTAGCCAACTGTGACACAAAGAAATGGCAACAAAAACACACCCTTTAGTTAAAAACAAACAATCCAATAACACATTTTCATCCCACTCCTGTGACCCCACATTCACAACTTTACCATTGCCACACGTGCGTGTTGCCCTTCAACCGCTAGAACCAAAGTGGGGCAAGGCAAGGAAACAGCACACTGTTCTGTTCAAAACGACAGACCAATCAACAAAAATAGCTCCAACTCATTAGTTCTTACTGTCCTGGCTAATTTTCACTATTGTGGGTTCCGTGTGTATTCCAAAAACATGTAAAAATAGAAGAGTACAAATTATTTAAATGTCAAACATAAATAGCCTTCATTGGGGCATGGAATAAACCATTATGACGATATAGCTGTATGCATGCCCGTCTTACACTTTTATCCATCGCAAAACCTTGACCAACAGCTTTGCTAAAGTACAAAAACTTTGTGGATGGGTACCCTTTCAATTACTGTAAGTTCAATAGAAATTATTTACTAACAATGAGATACTTTCAGTTAGTCAGACGAGATAACCAATATCAATGTTATGACTAGGCGTCCAATAACAAGTTATTTAGGTAAGAAAGTAGCCCATGGCTTCCTCTAAAGTGGACAGAGATGGACCTATTGTTGCGTGGCTGCCTACCCAACACAGGAAAACTCTGATTCCACCTCGCATAGATTTGATTGTGTATCTATTTATAATGTCTCACTTTTACATTTTCCTTTCTACATGTGAAATACAGAAGATGGAACTAAATAACACCATTTTTCTAAGGGGTATTTTGATACTGTTGACAAAGCCATTCTAGCCAGTACAAGTGGGTTACTGCCTTTGTTGCTAAGCTAAAGACTACATTCACCCACCAACTTACCTAAATAACCCATTATTGGACATAGGCTCATAACATTGATATAGATTATCTCTTCCTATTAGGGGTACATCTATCTCAGCAGAAAGTTTAACTATCCGTTTTACAAGAACTATGTTGATGTCATAAAGATGTCAGACACAAAACAAATGAACGAGTAGATGTGAAATAGGGCCTTGTGTAATTCATTACCTTGTGTGGGGAAACCTTTTGTAGGATAGTTACAGTTTTTACAAAATATTACTCACCTTTTCATGATCTGGATCTCCAAACACCAGCGCTCTCGGTTCTTTTCACTTAATTCTTGGCGACACTGCTTTATGGCAATTTGCTCTTCGGTGTCCTGATCACAAACACACACACACACACACACACACACACACACACACACACACACACACACACACACACACACACACACACACACACACACACACACACACAAACACAAACACACAC
>JAVQJS010069237.1:0-20272 GCA_036024795.1 Galaxias rostratus | reverse complement strand
TCTCTCTCTCTCTCTCTCTCTCTCCCCTCACTACCCCCTCACCTCCTCATCCCTCCCCTGCCTGCCTGCCTTCACAGGATGATAATCTGACTGCTGTCCTGTTGAACTGGGCAAGGTCTGCCCAGAGCAAACTCCTTTGCTGTCCTAGCCTGTCCTTTGCACCTCGCATGCACAGCAACAGCCTGAGAGAGACAGAGAGGATGGTTGGAAGGGGGCAGGAGAGAGGAGAAAGAGAAGACTACAAGGTTTGCCTGACCTTTGGGCTGCCTGGTGTTGAAGTGTGGGGGCCTTGCCTCCACCGAAGCCTTTCTGCTGCCCTCCTGCTCGCCTCGGCAAACACACACACCAACACATACACACACAGACACACACACACAGTCAGTTGCATAGACACACTCACAGTGAAGCAGTACATCTCACGACTACTACTAAACACAGACCCTTGGGGTTTGCTTGAAGGAGTGGGAGAAGCGACTGCAGCCATATTCATATTACAGTGTAAATCAATAGAACACCGAAAACTCTCAATTTGAATGTAGAGATGTAAATCACTAGTAATAAGACAAAGATTTTTTTTGCTACGTTAGGCCGTTTCCTTCTAAGGAAAAAAATAGAGATTGGGTCCTCTTTCATTGAATCACGACATGCTTAACAGGGGTGGAGAGTGAAGGAAATAGACGGGGTGGGCTGGTTGGGGGGTTGCGGGAGCAGGGATAAAACAAGTGTCTGGAGCTAGAGGGAAGAACTACTGCAGAGAAGCCGGGAGAGGAGAGCACAGGGATCCCAGCCCGGACCACAGGGGAAGAGGGGCAGCTGTTTTCAACCTTTTGCACCCAACCCTCTGCACATGAAGTCCCCGTTAATAGACAAAAAACAACGCCTGGGCGGCTTTGAGGGACCCCCAGTCCGCTCCGCAGAAAGCAATGTATGACCCAGTGAGCACCTCTCTGCCCACCAAGCTAATCCTCTGGATTCTTTGCTAGAGGATGCAAAAGGTTACCGCGGCTCTGCTGTATGGGCCAGGTGGCTGGGAGAGGGAGCAGGGCGTGGAGATGGGGGGGGTGGGGCGGGCTGCTGCTTCACCAGGGGGACAACACACCCATTGCTGCTGCTGCTGCTGCGTCGTGGCCACCAGGGCCTGCAGGTCGGCTTTGGACTGGCGGCGGACGGCGCGCCCCCCCTCAACCCACCACTCAGAGCTCATCTGCTCCAGCACCACCTCGCCGTCGTAGCCGGCCGCTGCCTCTTCGCTGTCCGTGCCGTACTCCACGTCGATCTCCGTGGCGGGCCCCGTTGGCGACTTCACCCGCCGCACCGTCTTGCTGAGCAGGTAGCGCTCCTGTGTGGGTCCTGGGGGAGCCGTCGCCATCTGACTGCGGAGCAGCGCCTCCCTCCTCAGCCGGTCCCCCAGACCTCTGATGAGCGACACGGTCCTCTCCCGGCCCGGCGGAGCCGCGTGGAGGGCCAGGGGCCGCCGGGGCCGCGATGCCGGGTAAAGGTTGGCGTCGCAGTCCAGCTCGGCCTCCATCCCGGGGTAGCGAGCGGTGTCCAGGGGCTCGGCGTAGTGCACTCGGTGCTGGGCGCGGGGCCGGACTTGTATGGCTAGATCTCTGTGGTTGTGGTGGTGGTGGTGGTGGTGGTGGGAGAAGGGGTTGGGCTGCTGGGGCCGGGGGCTCTGTTGGGGGTAGCGCTGGCTGTCTCGGTGGCGCGAGGGGACGGGCAGAGTCTGCTGGCGCCGGCGGAGGAGGGCCAGGGACTCCTCCTGGCTGTTGTCCTCCTCATCGGTCACCTCAGCAATGCTAGACAGCTGCTTGTTGTGGAGAGCCTGAGCGGGCAGCTTCAGGATCTTCTCCAGGATCTCCTCGTCGCTGTCGGGCTCCCACATGTCCGACTGCGCGGTCAGGCAAAATGGTTTGAAGAAGTGTGTCGGGTGGGGCGGAGTAGGCCATTTTGTATTGTATTGTATTTTTTGTATTGTATGGATGGTACATATAGTAAAGGAAGTGTTAAATACCAAGGAGAGGAGAACCCATCACACACCAATGAGCAAAGGAAAACCAAAAAGAAAAAAAGAAATGAAAATGGTGAGTTCAAGAGTGAAACAGAAGAAGAAAGCAAACTCACAAGACACAGACAAAACAAATCTGTACATTTTCAAGGTGAATATGTCTAGACTCTAAGCTCCTCCCAGTGCCCTATCTGTCTACATTAGTGAAGAATATGAAGGCCAGTGTAGCTGGAGGTCAAGTCTCCTTACCCTGTTGGCTCCAGTGGTGTAGCCCCGGGGCCGGGCTGGTCCAGTGGGGTCGGAGTACAGCTCCTCCTCATCTTCCTCCAGGATGTCGGACAGGTCGGACCCGCGGCTGTTCTCCACCTGGTAGCTACTGGGGGGCTCCGCCTGCCCTCCACCATTATGTTGCTGTGCAAACGCACAGAGCAGGCCCTCGTAAACTCAACAGCACTGTTGTGTAGTATGTCTCATAAAATCATATGATGGATTGATGGAAAGCAAAATATGTAAAAAAAAAAAAGCAAAACATGCCACACTGAATCATGGCATCAAAGTGCCTTTTACCTTTTTTTTTTGCAAAAAGCTTCCTTTAAATCACCAAAAAAGCAAAGCAGAAAGCTCATCATTATGATTATTATTGTCACTATGTGCTCTAAGGTGTCCAGGGGCCCCGGCTTCTGACCTGCTGCCTCCCGTTGTCGGGGCTCTGCTCCTGGTTGAGGAACTCCTCGATGGACACCAGGCGAGGGTTCTGGCTCTCCTCGTCCACCTCCGACTCCATGGGCGAAGCGGCGGGGGGCCGTAGCGGGTGGGTGTCCTGGGGGTGGTGCTGCTCGGAGACTCTGGGCGGAGTGGGGCAGGGCTCCGGGGTGAGCAGCTTGGCACGCGGGTCCTCCAGGTACTCGGAGATGGAGACGACGGGACGCAGCAGGACGGGGCTGTCCGTATCTCTGCTCTGCCCCAGCCACTGCCCCGCCAGAGGGGACGGTGCTGCTGGCGTCGGAGGGGTCAGGAGGGATGGTACCGAGGAAGGTAAGGCCACACTAACCTGCACAACACCATCCACACGGCACAATCAGCTGTAAGCCACACAGAGAGTCAGAAGGAGAGAGCAAGGGAGCGGCGATTGAGGGGGGCGGTTACCATTGGGGTGATGGTGGAGGCTGTTGGAAACGTGGCCTCATGCACTGCCAAGGCGGTCCTGACGGGGGCAGCAGCGGACGAGGGGTTGGCCCAAGCCTCCACGTAAGAGGCGGAAGAGACAGGCGCTTCTGTGGGGAGGGCCCGGGGCGAGTTGGCGGCACCTCCCTCGGTGAGGCCCGCGGCGTGGACGAAGAGCGGGGAGGCGCAGGGTGGGCTGGAGACTTTGGCAGCAGAGTTGTGGAGGGGGGAGGGGCTGGTAGGCAGGGCAGCGGGGTCCGCGGAGGTGCAGGCGGGCCCGGACTGGCCTGACATGATGGCGGCCAGTTTGGCGGGCACGGGGACCGGCGTGGAGTCGACGGACTCGCCGTGGGCAGAGGAGGTGCGCACGGTGAGCTCCAGAGCCGCCTGCAGGGAGTAGATCTGAGAGGGGCCCAGCAGAGCACTCCCCGCCGTGGGGGAGGACACCTCTAAAACCTGGGGGAACCGGGAAACAGACACACGTCAACTCAACCTCTACAGATTTGTGATAACACAGTTCACACAATTATTTCCTCAAACTCACTATCAAAACAAAAGTAAAAACACTCGGGTCAATATGTTTTCAATAAGCAGAACCTTGAGAAAGTGTGCGCCTCTCACCTTCCTCCTGTCAGCGTAGATGGTGTATCCGGTGACACGGACCCCGTTGGAGGTCCCAGCAGCATCTATGGTGACAGGCAGCCAGCTGACCAGGGCAATGCCCGGGGAGGGGCCATGCTCCAGCTGCACGCCTAAAGGAGCGTCTGGGGGACCTGGTGGGGGGTATGGGGGGGGTTTAGGGACTGACCGTCACGCCCGCTCCACACAGCTAAGGCTAATACAGGGGAGCATGTGCTACTAAGGCATTTGCTTTGTTGGCTAAGTTTGCTACGGCACAGACTTAATAGACCTCTATACATGTTACAATATGATTCATTGCTACAATATGTTCAAAATGTTGTATAAAAAAAAATTGCAATCCGAACTTTAAACTATAACATTGAACGTTATTAACTTGCAAAGTAAGGTTATCACTATAGATTGCGGCTGTTCCTTTGAGGTCCCACCTCTATGTCGGGGCCTAGGGCGTGTCCACTGACCTGCCATGAGCGTGCTAAAGGAGATGGTGGCACTCTTGTGCTCGCGGCGCTCCAGGGGCAGCTCCCATGGCGTGCGATGCCACCGCGCCTCCACCTTCACGCAGTAGTGCTGGCTGGGCGCCAGGTTGCTGAGGCACAGCGAGTAGCAGCCTGCCTTCACCAGCTCGCACTCCTCCTCGTTTAGGGACACGATGTGCACGTAGTTGCTGTTGCTGGGCAGCCAAGAGAGGCTGGCCGACGTGGCGGTGACGCGCTCCGTCCGCAGCTGCGTGGGCGCCACGCACACGTCGCGGCCCACCAACACGCTGCAGCGCAGCTGGTCCGAGCTGCCGCGCTCAGTCAGGCTCTGCACCGACACGCGGTAGGCCTTCAGGTGCACGTCCAGCCTCTCCAGCACCGCCTTGGTCTGGGCCCCGAACGGCACGTTGAGCCGCAGCTCCTGGTCCACGTACACGTTGTAGCTCCATACGTTGCCCCAGCCGGCTGGCACCAGCGGCGGGTCCCAGCCGATAATGATGCTCTTGGCCAGCTGCTTGATGAGAGTGAGCTTGCGCGGGTAAGGCACGGTGTCCATTCCCACCTCCTCCAGGTCCAGGTCCAGGCCGTTGGTGAGGGGCACCGGGACCAGCGCGGTGGCAGCGGACGGCTCGGCCTGCTCGGGGGCAGGAGCAGGGGTGGCGGCGCGGGTGGGGGGCTTCTGGTGGCACTCCACGCTGGCGCTGTGGAGGCTGCTGTCCAGCAGAGAGGTGTGGGACGCGTCGGTGGCCCCGGGCGGGGGGCCGGCGCTCAGCATGTCGTCGTCAGAAACGCGCTCCACAAAGTTAGAAGGCACCAGTCCTCGCCGCCCGTCCATTAGCTCCCCTGCAGAGGGGAGGGCCCACAGGGACTCGTGTGAGCAAGCCCCGCAGGCAAACAAGATGCGGGTGGAAACGGAAAATGGCGGCACTGTGGTAAGGCCCCTACCTTCATAGAAGCCGTCGTCGTCCATGCCCCCGTACACGTAGATGTACTCCCCAGCCGTGAGTGGCAGCTCCACCTCGGGGTTGTCATTGGGCCCATCGTAAGGGTTGTAGCTATGAAACACCAAGGCGGAGAAAACCCTCTGTGATCCATTCGGACAAACCGGTAATCCGTGTAAAGCTACATGAAGCTGTGTGTTGGTTGGCTGTACCTGTATCTGGCAATGAAGACATGCAGCCTCCCTGCTCCCTTACTGGCTGTGTACGGGGCTGGTGACACGTCAATGTCCAGTTCCTCCACTTCACTGGCTGTGTCCACCTGGAGAGGAGAAGACACAGAGGGCATGGACTGGACATGGTCACCAACAAGTTGCTAATGCAATATATCTCTGAGCCAATGAGACAAACTTCGACTATGACCATAGCCTGTAAAACAGGCCAAACACATGAAGGCAACACGCATGTAAAGAGATTTACAACTATCGTGTTTCTGCGGGTAAACAATTGCCATGGCTCCGCGCATGTATAGGGCAGTGCGAAAACCTTTTAAGGATAATCACTTACAACTACTACAACCTTCATAATCTACAGCCGCCAATGGCTTATCTCACTAAATATGAGCTTTAGCAGAGCTGCAGCCTGGCTGGCAGGATGAGAGGCTAGCGACCTGCAAAGCGCAGGCAGACACAACACGCTGACAGAGCATCCATGAGACGCAGCAGACAAACCCCACCAGGCTCAGAGCAGCAATACAGACCCCCCCAAAAAACATTTATATCCAAATTGTAACCAACACGAAGAGACTATTTATTTAATTTCACCTAATACATTAGTCCTTTTAAAATATGGGGGCTAAAAAGGACCGGAAATCCTACCAGTTTGCAGTATTCAGTATCATTGCAATATTCAAAATCCACATACATTTCTATGTATATTTCAATGTATGCTCGTGTAGTGAGAAGAATAACTATTGCACATTTCAAGAGAAGTTGATGAAATATCATAATTCCAAGTCTGACAGCCTCCATATTCAATTAATCAATGTTGGTGTGCAGCCTAACTTGGGAATCTCAACGCGCATCTGCCCTCCCCCATAAACATACAGGAATGGTAGAGAACTATGAAAGGAGGCAAACCAAAACAACTCCATAATCCAAATGAATGTCACAAAGAAGCTTGCCACTCTCCAAGAGTCCTATGAACCCATCAGCCAACATTATGCACAGATTGATTGTACCACGGCCACACCTGTAACTCTTGGCCAGAGCTATCCGCAAATTCCAATGCAGATCTCCTGTACATTCATCAATGTGCCTTTGAAACAATGAGTTGAAAAAAACTTGCGTTTCCTATGTAAAGCTTCAAATGTTTGAACTTTGACCAGCAGCATGCTTTACCTCGTGCGTGGGTGACCTGCGGGGGCTGAGGTGGGTGTCAGACTTGGGCGTGAGGTGGGTGGTCTCTGACTTGGAGGGGCTGGAGGTGGAGGCTGACTTGTTGATGCTGATGCTGGGCAGCTCTCGGTGCTTGACGACGGGAGAGCGCTCTGTCCTGGAGAGCCCGGCGGCGTGGGGCGTGGCCCCCAGGCGGAGCGCCGCCGCCACATCTAGCAAGGCCGGGAAACCACAGCGTTAAGACACCGCTAATCTAGTCAGTCAGACGGATCACGACCACCAACCTGCTGTCGCTGAAACGTTAGGGAATGGCAGTGGTGGTTTGGTGGGTGGGTGGCTGACCTGTGGAGGGGAAGGGCATCCCGGGGTTGATTAAATGAAACTAAAAGCCTTTGTCTCCATCTGTCTACCGCGCTCGCAGGTCATGACCCTGCGACCTCAGGTCACGGCGCAACCAGTGAAAACGGGAAAGGCTTAGTTCCATGGACGCATTCTTTCGCCTCGGGCCCTCGGGTCGGTGCCCTGCACAGAAGAGGTGTGCATTCTACAACGCCCAAGGGCAGCCTTTTCTACCCTGAGCGCGGAGCTAACATGCTTGCTGTGACTGTATCTGGGAGCTGCATGCACGGAGGTGCGGCAAACACGTTCAGTGGGTGAACCAAAATGGTGACCGTAACAGTGGAAGCAATACCGGCGGTCAGATCCCAGAGGGGGAGATCCCCTCCCTCCACACTCCAGAAAGCTACGTCCCGTAGGCTCCAGGGACCACCTGCATCTTAAAACACACAACAGCAGACCAAGTCGGACTGGTGGAATGAGACCGGGGGAAGGATTGCTCCATATTAAGGATACTTTAAGGAGCCAGCTGTGGCAGGGAGGATTACAATATGGATAGTCCACAGTACGCAGTTAAGTGCAGTCCACATGATTTGGAAATCAATCATCATTATTTAGACTTATATGTACGATGAATTATTGTAAAAGCAGTCTTGCTGTAAACACTTCCACAGCGCTCTCTGCTACCAAGCACAGGCTTACACAAATGATTAGGATCAGTAATGAGACTGACTCAACAGGCTTCCCAGACTCCAACAGGCCACGATTCGGGAGGTGTGTCCAGTGGTGTGTGGTGGCTACCTCGCTCTGTGGTCAAGCCCACCCCGTTGGTCAGAGCCGACAGGCTGGGGTGGGAGCCGAGGGACGCGGTGGCCAGGTCGATGTGCGAGGCCTGCAGGCGGAACTTCTCCAGCTCGTGGGACAGGAGGCCAAACTGCTCGGTCTGACTGCGACATTTGTCCTCCAGATCCCGCACTTTAGACTGCAGGGGAGACACACACACACACACACACACACACACACACACACACACACACACACACACATACACACACGCACACGCACACAGGCACGCACATGCACACACACACGCACACACACAGGCAGTGCAAGTGAGATCAACTGCAGCTTATGCCATCGTTACTTTGGGAGCTAGCCCACAATAACAACTGTCTTATCTGTGACCTCGTTGAATTTGCCCATGCGAATCAATATGAGATGAAGTACATTTCAAATCATATTTAATCAAAGCACATGTTAAACGACAATCCCCTTTGGATGGGATTAATACACAATTTATATGTACAGTGTTGTTCCATTAAATAAAGAATCAAAATTGTTGAGCAGTAATTTGTAGTTGAAATACATAGTTTGTTGAAATTATGTATTGTGGCTAACCATCACATAATCCAAAATAGAACACGAAAAAAATGAAGAAGTAAGGGTGCAAATCATCATAAGTTAAGAGGAATACTGTGACGCTACACATGGGGGGGAGGGGTCTTTGTCTGGTGGTGGTATTGTTGTAGTGAGTGGAAAACGAGAATGAGGGTTAGGGCGGGGGGGGGGGACGACAAAACGATTTGGAAGCGTTGGGTTAGTTTGCAGTGAGTTGCACATCGTCCTACACCTACTCTACATTCAGACTAGCATAGAGATAGAAAGAGAAAAGCCACCAGATAGGCCGGGCCCAGTCATAGCACTACAACAGGGCTGAGCCTCAGCCCCCGGCGAGCCGCTTCACGCGGCTGCTTTCACTTCCGGCTGCGGTGGGAGTTTCCAGGCAGAACGACCGACCCGGAGGCCCCGGTGCAGAAACCTCGGAGCAGGGCTTCCTGTTCTAGTGCTCGGCGACACAGAGCCTGGGTTGCTGCAGCGCTACTTCCACGGCGCTCTACAACGCGTCTTCACTTGCTGCAGTGATTAAAAACACTGTGGCTCTATGCTGGTGAGAGAATGGCTGCCAGAACGGAGGGATGACTACCTTAACTCTTGATCTTACAAGAACAGAACAGTTCTCCTATCAGCGGCCTCGTTCAGGGGGCTGCTATCAGCACCAACCATCTTCCTCTAATCAGGTGGCGTCAGAGGGCTTGGGCCTGTTCCACACACTCTTTAACCACTGACACATACGCACAGGCATATAGAAACCCCCCTACGACTAACCAGTGGCTGGTCTTACTGCACTGTTGTTTCAAGATGAGGGATTGGATTCTAACTAGAGGGACTAGGGATACTTCTAGTAAGGCTAAAGGGGGATATGGAGTCTGGTGGCCAGTACCTGCATGCCGTCCAGTGTGCTCTGGTTAGCAAAAAAAAAAAAACATACACAGGGGAAACAAAAAAAGAAAGATATTCACATAAAACACAAACACATGCTTGAGAGAAGTTGAGTTCCGGATAAGCACAAAAGGTTAATAAGTTACATTTTATTCATTATTAACATAGCGTTCAGTCTGGGCCTGAGAGAAGTCTGTAGGGATCACCCCCAGACTCTCTATCTGCCCTCCAACCCCAACGCAAGACCTTGTACCATTCAACATGAAACGTTTCATGGTATAAAAATAACTTTATATTAAATCAATCCTTTGTCGCGTTTAAGGAAACCTAAATATAGCAAGGCCGTTGTCTCACAGGAGCATCTAGACAGAGAGAGACCGTCTGTGCGATGATCCGACTTTTAGAGAGGGAGCAGAAGGAACGGCAAAGAGAGCAAGTGGGAATGAGACACGGAGCGCTCAAAGCAGTTACAGCAGATCAATCAAAGCCAGAGATCGAGCGTATCCAGAGGAGACAGCTCGCAACGGTACCCTACCAGTTCCCGCCGCAATACAAGCTGGATCAAGTCCTACAACAGAACACAAACACGCTGCATTTAGAAACACACACTCCATTTAGAAACACACACTGCACGTGATGCAAAGACATCTGGGTAGGTATCACACTGTAAGCGGCTCTGACCGCAGAGGCGTCAGATAGTGCTGAAGTTGTCTAACAGACAATGTTGTCCAGATATTTAGCTAATGGGAGCTAATTAAGCAGACGGGAATGAGATTAAGATCCGACCTATGGCCCTCAAACAGACTATTATCAGACAAGAGAAAGGTGCTATCCTTCAACTGATGGTCAAATGCATTGTAGACTTTCACAGAAACATCCATTTCACTAGGTAGTGTAAAATCTCATGTGTTCAAACGGCTTTCTAATGAAGCTTAAGGAGTGCTAAAAATAAAGTCAAAAACACCCCAGTGAGTAACGGCTCCACTGCCAGGTGTTAAAAAGACTAAAGGCTGGGGATTTACTCCCGCCGCCCTGGTTACAAAAATGTTTTTACGGGCCTGTCAAGGTTATAGGGGAGGTGAAACCCTTAAAAAATATGTCTGTTTCGGTTTGAAACTGGGACAGTCCTCACCTGTGTTTAGCCTATTCATGAACAGCAAAAGATGGAATTAGAGTCACAGCCAGGGACTCGCCAGACACCTAATTTCAGATTCAACAAGCGCCTTACACTGTGGATAGGCCCTGTTGGTGTTCAGCGGGGTACTTGAACCGTGGCTCTCGAGCGCACCACATGTCGTGGGCCTTGGCTTGTGTGCCAGGCCAACGGAGGGCGGCTGTGAACCTGGTCATCCCCCACACTCACCTCCAGCACCTGCACCACCCCTTCATGCTCCCGCTTGGCAAATAACTGCGCCTGTGGCACAGACACAAACAAAAACAGGATATGCCATGAGTTGACGAGCATCATACAACTTCCTTTGAGTGTATTAACAAAAACAAGGCACAACAAGATGCTGAATGAATACTCAGACACTGCCTCCTGCTGGACAAAGCCAATGGAGTTACGACCCGCTCTTTTGAGAGGGTGACACGATACAAGACTGGTGCCCCGGTAGATGTGTGCGACGAAATTGAGGGGTGCTCACCCGCTGTAGCCGTTTGATCTCATCCTGTTTGAACTTGAGGATAGCCAGTGCCTGCTCATGCTCCAATTCCAGCTGCTGCCTTCGCTCGGCGACCTCTCGCATATGCTACACGTGAGGATTTCACAAGAGGTCAGTCGATTCACACACACACACACACACACACACACACACACACACACACACACACACACACACACACACACACAGGCACACACAGGCACACACTGACACACTGACACACTGACACACACACACAAACAAACACAAACACAAATACACAAACACAAGTTTCCACAGACAAATAAAAGGGTGAATGGGTTTAAGGACTAATGGTGCGCACCTTTAGGACCTGCTCTAGGTTCTCCAGTTTGGCACGGAGTCTCAGGTTCTCTTCGAGAACTGAATTGCGCTGAGCGGACACTTCAGAGAGGTCTTCCCTCAGCTCCTCATTCTCAACCTGGGTCTGGGGCACACAAACACAGAGCGACTGACCGTGAGCGAGCTCCCCTACAGTGAATGCAGGGAAAGAAAGGCATTTTGACTTCTCGTTGTTATGAATTTGGTTTTGTTTACATAGTGTTCACATGTTTGCAATGTGAAAATGATCCTGGCCTAAATGATTAAGTTCAGCAAGACCAAGACCATTTAAAATGATAGATATCGTTCACAGAGCAAGAAAGGGAAATTTAAAAATAAATAAATAAAAAAAGAACATTTTTGGCAAAGCCCTTGTGCATAGAGAGCATTTTCCTCCTATACCGTAATTACCAATGGTCTTGGATGCTGACGCAAACGTCTCCTGAAAAACTTTGCTGTGGCAAAATTTAAGCATCCTAGCGGATGTTCCAGCCTGAGACATCTTTCAGGGGTGAGGGGATAGTCAGAGCGAGTAGTACGTGCCTTTTGGAGACACTGAAGACTAGAAGTTTGTGTTAAGTCATAATATCAAGTCATGTCTTAGTTTCCTGCGTATATGTCTTTCGGTATGCTGATTAAGAATATGTGACCCATCTTGTAAGATGGGATGATTGTTTATCTTATAGACCTATATACTCATTAGAACCTTGTCATCAGACCTTACTATGCTGTTAGACTGCAGTATTTTCTGTGTACAGACTGAGTTATAAACAAAACTTTACATGATGTGGTCATAGTTTCTCCCTCTTATTAATTGGTTATTGTCTGTCAAAGATTTAAATTATCCATTACAATTGGCGAGGAGAATGAGGACGGGTATCTCCTCTGAGTGCCTCTACAGGGCCGGGAAGAAGAAAGACGCCAACGGAGCATGTGGGGAGACGACTGGATCCTCCAAACAAACAAACTCAGAGGGGAGAATCCAAAAACAAAAGAATCACGTACTAAATTAGCTGGGAACTTTTCTATTTATGGGCCAAAGCCTAGAAGTAGCTGGAGAAGCGACTGATCTCTGGGGAATTGAGTAGTCCAGTTGTGGTGCGTAACTGCATCAAATTGAAACTGAAGAACAAGGTAGTCTCCAGGGACCGTAATGGTATAGTTGTGGTGGTTAACTACAACAAATTGCAGCTGGAGAATGAACCAACCTCAGGGGCTGTAGTAGTCCGTGGCCGAGTGCCAACTAGATGTATGCTGGGGTATACTGGGTTAAGTCATTCATCTCTGTCATGGGGTTTCACCGCCGAAAAAAGTAGGTATGTAGAGGCTTACCTAAACAAGAGCTTATCTTTAAATAGGCTAAAAGATCAGAGTACATGACTAAACGTGTGACTATATGCAGTGCAGCAGGTTGGATGGAAAGCATTGGTGGATTGCTACAGAGATGGATGTCCTTATGGAAGGTTCTCCCCTTTCTCCACAAAGGAACGCTGGCGCTCTGACGGGGTGATCATAGAGTTCACCTCCCTGATTAAGGCCCTTCTCCCCCAATAACTCAGTTTAGATGGCTGGCCAGCTCTAGAAAGAGTCCTGGTGGTTCCAAATGTCCATTGACGGATGATAGAGGCCACTGTGGTCATTGGACCTTGAAGCAGCAGACCTTCTTCTCTACTCCTCCCCAGATTTGTGCCGCGAGACAATCCTGTCTCAGAGATCTACGGCCAATTCCTTTGACTTCATGCTTGGTTTGTGCTCTGACATACACTGTCAACTATAGTACCTAATATAGACAGGTGTGTGCCTTTCCAAATCATGTCCAATTAATAGAATTTACAACAGGTGGACTCCAACTATGCTGTTCAACAAGGATAAACAATGGAAACAGGATGTATTTGGATGCATGTGATTTCTTAGTTGTTTATTTTGAATACATTTGCCCCAAAAAATGTACGTTGTCATTATGGTGTACTGTGTGTTGAATTTTGAATGCACACGAGGGTTCTCTCCATCCTGTGTATTGCATGCGAGATTCAAAGCGACACACAGCCTTGTTTAAATAGACCGATGTGTTTAGGGACAATAGGGCTTCATGGAACACAGAGATGTAAAATCTAAAAGATTGGAAAGAGGGAGAAGGACAGAATTTACTTCCTCAGTTCAACGTTTTTGTTTTGAGTTGAAAACAGAGATCATTGCCAACCTTTCACGGTGACACACAATCGGTCTCTTCTTTACTTGGATGGAATGGAGGAACAGACCCTTGTCTCTCAGGTACCTGACAAACGACAGGCGAAAGACAAGTTTAACAAATGGGACTGCTTAAGGGGGTGCAACCTTTGGTTATCAAACCTAAGGTACTTTTAGACCCAGACGTAAGCAGGCTTTCCCGTTAAAAATTAGGTGGAAGGGGGCATTCGTATGATTCATGAAGTTCATTGGTGTTATACACCAATACTCAAATTTAAAAAGTCAGTTCATAATCTTCACCTGGTAACTGAGTTTATGTTTTTCAAGGGCACCTGTTGTTCCTAATCCAGCAACTTTTTTGTCTCCGGTGCCACCGGAGACAAAATGATTCAGCGTGATTGACCTATTGTGTCCCCAAACACCCCAATTCACAATTGTGGTTGATATATTAATTTGAGGGGCATAAGAACAAATTCATACGGTTGGCTATGGGTTATGTGGAGAGTCCTGCTGGTTATTCTGAAAAACTATATAGGAATCTAGGAGGCCGGATTCCCATCGTAGGTAGTGTGTTGATCCTTTATGTAGATTATCTGTTAATCTGTGGGAAAACTCAGGAATCTTTGAATGCAGATACTGTCTTTGTTCAAATGTCTTGCAGAAAATCGACACAAGGCGGCAAAGTCAAATCTCCAGCAGGTAAGAAAGGAAAGCCACATATCTAGGTCATGGGTTACCATGCAAGGCCGCCGTTTGAATAATAATCTACAGTTGGCCAATTCCTGAACCTGTAAACAAAATCATAAGATATGCCTGTTAGGGGTAGCTAAGGACTATGTAGCTAAAACAACCAGATCTGTTGGATTGACTATAAATGGTGAACAGAATATTTGCTATCATATTTTTGCCTGTCTGTGATGACATAACCTATTTTTCTTTTTTTCCATGTCTCCGAGAGACAGCTTTATATGTTTAGGTCTTACACAGGAACATGGATGAAAGCAGATTTGGTAGGGGTTATTACGCATATCGCTCATATTCTCATTTCATGTCTGTGTTCTGCGGTTTATATGTCCCACACGATGTTGCATTTCACAGGCAAACATGCAGTGTTTTTCAAGCCAAGACAGCACTTCTTCACAGATTGCATTCTCCAGTACAAAAAGATGTCTCCCGATGATGGTACAGGCGACTCTAGAGTGCTGCATCACACTGTTGTTTCATGTACTCTTATTGCCATCTCTTTCATAGAGGAAGATCCTAATGATTGGCTAAAGGTAGAGGATTTCTGATGTCACCAAGACCAAGATATCAATGCCATTGCTTATGAGAATGCTGATAATGTGTTCTTTGTTGATGGTACAGTGCAGCTCTCCCAGACGGGGTAAGTCTATGCGATCTAGGCCGTGATCGCTCACAACGAGACCGGACAGTGGGTGCCTGGACATCTTTTGTCAGAAGCAGTTGAGATGTATGCGCTCACACGAGCGTGTGAACTCTCTTTGGGTAAAACACTTGTCGTTATACCAAATTACGACATGTCTACGCTGGTCATATTACTTTGATTCCTTATGGAGTCAGAGCTTAGTTTATCATCTACTGGGAAGCCAGTGAGTAATCATGTCCATGTCCATGTGAAACGTATTGGCTGCCATCCAACTTTCTCTTTTATCAACTCTGCCCATTGGCTCTCCAGGGGTGTCTCCCTCCTCTCTTCAACAAGGGGCTGACACAGGAGGGTTAGAAAGGGCAGTCATAACATAAGGAGAGGGCATCTACCCCGAAATGCCCATAGTTTGTCTAAAATTGATCAATCATGGGAAAGCTGACAGTTAAATTGTCAAATATGAGTAGAAATTTGAAATTTTTGGGTATTGTTACTGAGTCAGATTGATTTAGTTGAGTGCCAGAGCTGAGTTGAGTGCCAGAGCTGTTTCCCGTTTAGTTTGAACACTATCAGATGTCACAACTATCTGTTTTTGTTTGACTTGGTTAGGGAACATTCGGCCATGGGTTGTTTTGTTTTGTGTTTTATTAATTTGTAAAACTGATCTGCAGACTTACAAAGATCATAAATGGATGAAATAATAGCCTAAATGTTGTTTTATGTCATTATGTAATGCCTTTTTGTTTTCTTTGCTCAAGCTAGAAGGTAGTTGATCATTCTTGGCCTTCCAGAAATATCTGTTCTTTTTTAAAGCGTGCTATTAAGTATTATTTACAAGAATTATCTGAAGTAAGTTTCCACAAAGGTAATGGAAAATCAATTAACCGCTTTGGTTTACGTAAATGAAAGTCTAGAGGTTTACCAGGCTAAGTCCGACAAATTGTTACTGAATAATGCTAATTTGAGTCTCTGTGAAGGAGAATTAAATTGATACAAGGGTCAAGAAAATTGGTGTAAAGCTATTTGCATGTTGATGCCTATAGTGGGCTTGTGTCTTTGGTTTTCAGAAGCGTTTGTAGCCACATTGTATCTGTAAATAGTTATACATTACAATTAAATGTCTGTTTTGACGCATCCACTTATTAAGTTCTGTGCTATTGTGACTTAAGTTACAAAACAGATTATACAGGGAGCCGATAACCCTCTGAGTCTTGGACTTTGACCATCTATGATGGCCCAGATTCTCCTCAGCTACGTCATTAAGGATTGATGATTGATCCTTTTAACAAGTTCTTAGGCTTCAACTTTCTGGACAAAGACAACGGCTGAGTACTGTTTTGTCATTCACTAATTAACATTCACTAATTGTTTTCAGATTTTTATTAAATATTGTGTCATCAGAACTCATATTGAATCAAATGGGAGTATATATATATATATATATATATATATATATATATACACAGACAGTATATACACCCACACGCACACACTGCATCACCAGAAACAATTTGTACAAGTGTCAGAACTCTATGCTTCAGCTAGGCACATCTTCTGTTGAGCTGTTGAACGCAAAGATGACCGCCACAACACTTTGTCTGTTCCCGAGACAATGGATAAAAAGATACACAGAGTTCACTCCATGAGAGCTGAAAAAGATCGACTGGATAAAAAGATCTTGCTGATAACTGCCAACAGGCGGAAATCACAACGAGATTTCTAACCTCTGCCAGACCTTCTACACATGCACACACCCAAACCTTTTACCCCCTTTGCATGACATTTCACTCAAGTTTGATGTGACCCAGTGACAAGCATTGTCGTCACATACTCAGAATGTTCCAGATGCCAACAAGCGAAAGCCTGGACACGCATGATTAGAAAGACAATCTCAGGGCAGCGTGATCCTGAAATTGAGATAGGACATGTTCATTCTTTACAAGAAGGAATCATGCGTTGTAGTTGCTCTTTTTCCTAGCATATTTCGTGTTGACGCTCACTACATCCAAGTTTGTTGTAAAATATCCCCATCGACATCTATACACATTCTGAGACATCTGTTCAGGTGCTTCTACAGGAGGTTTGTCAAGTTTTGGCCATTAACATGTTCTTGTTTCTGAATGTCATTCACAGAATTTCAATAAGTCTAGGCGGATATTTTAATAAGTACATGTGTTATTCTTATTCGCTGTTGTGCTAATCAAAGATTTCCTCTGCTGTGTCTGTCTGGTGGCATGTATCAAAGTACTCATGGCCTGGCTTTCAGGAGCAGCAGTTCAGGCAACATTTGACCTCCCCAGCAAGAAGGATCCAGCATTCACCCATTTCCTTTTCATTTAGAGGGTTTTCACATATCGGATAACTGAAGTGTTTTCTGGGACTAGCATGCCACGCCAAGGTAAGGATGTTAAGATTGACTATGATTAGAGGTCGGGAGCTTGATTTATTTCCTCCAATAGGGTTTGCTGTCCCTTCGGTCTGTGAATACAATTTTGTTTATTTTTGATTGATTACTTTGAAGTTAATATATACAAATATTGACTTCATGTTTTGATTTGAACATGTAACTTCTGTATTCCAGTCAGGGATGTGGGATGTGGTTCATGGGTGAGGGAATGGTCAGAGTGAGGGCCAGGTCACCAAAGAGATAGTAGGTGCCTTTTGGAGACATTGAAAGCTAGAAGTTATGGATAAGTCATAACAATAACTCGACTAGGTTTTCTGCAAATACATCTATCGATACACTGATTATGAACACAATATGAACCCATCTTGTTAAATTGAATTATTGTTAATCTTATAGACCTTAACACTCAATAGAACCTTGTGACCAAATCAGAACTTACAACGTCGTTAGACTGAACTGGCTGTAGTATTTTCTCTGTGTACAGACTCTGACTCTGTTGTCATCAATAAAATTGCACTTGATCTTTCAATGGTTTCTTCATCTCATGAATTGGTTATTTTCGGTCAGGAATTGAAACGATCCATTACAACTGACCTGGTCAAGCAGCTGTGCCTTCCTCCTGAGGAGATCAGCCTCCTCCTTTAACCGCTCATTGCTTTGTTGTTCATCCTCAAGCTGGCTCTCCTGTGGGACACCGGGATAGTGCAGGAAGGAGACCTGTTAGTGCAGACCCAGGGGAGAGGACGACAGGGTGCGGGGAATAGTGGTTCCTTACCAAATCCTGACATCTCTTCTGTCGCTTCCTGACTTCATGGTCAAGATTTTCACATTCTTTTCTCTTCTTGCTCAGTTCGCGTTCCTGAGGAAGTAAACGGACAAGTCACTGACACGCTTCGACATCAACATGCATCAGGACATGCATGTGACCTATATGGCTGTATCTTTGTATTTCTTTGCAAAGTAACTGAATACTGTAAAGGTGATCCACATAATATATGAATTAATATACCTCTAAGCACATCCAGTGCTGTAAAACCTGGTAGAAAGGCTAAATAAAGATTTGACCAAGACCAAGTAATCAACCGTATCTGTTTTGATTCCAGCACATTGAAGTCAGTCGTTTTCATGCTGACCATTGACATAGTAACATTGAGGTATTACAAAGCTTAGCGCCCTTTAATTACTTTAAATGCAGCTTACATGTGGGTCCAGTGGGGGAGAAATCAGCTTATTTTGTCAGGACCACAGTCAGACCATGACCACATGTCATTATCACTAGGCCTGTGCTGAAGGGGATGGGGCGCCACAGGCTAATTTGATAAGGGAAACGGCGGAGCTGCTCTCTCCCATGAAGACATCGCTACGCAATATTCCTTAACAATGAACGGCCTGCTTGGTTTGCTATCACCCTTGTTTTTGAGCCATTGTATTAAAAGCTAATGTCAAATATTTTGGAAGTTTTTTGCTTTGATTCAATTGTCAAATAGAAGGATGATTGCATAAGAAAAAAGACCAGAATGAACTTTTGGGTCAACGGTTCTGATGGCGGCCCACAATTCCTTGGAGCCATGGTGCGCTCACCAGCAACTGTAGGCGCTGCTCCTCGGTAGGGTTCTCCTGGTGGGCGGGGCTGGGACTGGAGCCCTGAGGGGTCGTCACTCGCCACCCCGACTCCGCCTCCTCTCCGGGAGTCTCCTCACACCTGGGTGGAGCCTCATCTAACGGCCCCCGTCGGGTCTCTACTGCAACCTGCCGAGGGGGACACCACACACTGAATCCCTAAAACCCCTTTTCGGGACGCAGCAACAAAACAGTACATGGAACCGCTGAGTCAGGCCAAAGCACCAAGGCCAGTGGAATGACTGAGTCCAAGCTAGGCCCGCAGAGTGATCCCTGTAATATTGAACTGTGACACTGACATTAACAAGCCAACCCCAACCTGGAGCCCAGGGTTAGAAACTAGCCTCCTTTCCAGTGGTCCGACTACTGTCACAGAGTAATCCAGAGAATCTCTCCAGCTGAGAAGACACAGCAGCAGGGAGACAATCTGCACCGCACTGTTCTTGGGAAAAGTCATGACGTGTATAAATGTGTTCGTGTACACATAATCCTCCAAATTACTTGTTTAGAAGTAGCTAGCATGCACCAAAATGGCCTATTTCAACCTAGTTGTGCAGAGTTCCTTTGCAAATAGAGGGCACTGGCAGAGGGCTTGGAGGACGTTCATGTCAACCTGACATCAGCGGGTTAAGAGTTGGGAATCAGAGCCTAATTATAGAGCACAACTTATGCTCCCGATGGAACTAGGCTAGTGTAGCCAAGGTCACGACCTAGTAACAGGATCAGCCGGGCTTGGCCCTGACGCCAAGGGGAAGACTCCATCCCTCTATCAGCCAACGGGGGACCACTTTAGGACTGAACAACCTCCGGTACAAAGTGAACGAGAACCGCTGCTCTGACGCTGGATGGTCGGTCACTACATGCACACCGCCTCTGTGGGGAAACTGGACGTCATCTGGTCATACGGTCGGAGATCAACGAAGGCTGCCTTGACCCTAGCCCTAATCCCTGCAGGGATGATGCTACACATTACAGCGGTGGCAGGCTATCAGTCATATCACCAGCCAATGGCCTCAACAGTTACAGGGCGTCGAGTGGAGTAACCCCCTTTGTGAAGAATCCACGCTGTGGAGGGAATTTGATTGTTTGCCCAAAAAAACAATAAGCTCAAAGCACCGTTCAGAGATCAGGCAGTGTGTCATGCAAATCTGGGAGCAGTTTGTGGGCATGTATATATATATTACATAATACGCCATGACACCATGGGTAGGAGGGGCACGCTATGCTATGAGAGGATTGCCACAGCAAACAATTAAGCTCTGGCAGTATTCGTTTCAAAAGTCTGTAAATTACACAGGAAAATAAAGACCTAAACACAGTGTAATACACCGCACAGCTAGGGTTTACACATCATGACGAGTGAACCTCCATAGACGGGCTTACCAACATGTAATATAATTTATAGTCCATGGTGGTTTTAACCTTTA
>JAVQJS010069224.1:0-11323 GCA_036024795.1 Galaxias rostratus | reverse complement strand
ACTCCTTTGCTCTCAACCTGCCACTTCTTCTTTCTCTCACTCTCTCTCTTTCTCTCTCTCTCTCTCTCTCTCTCTCTCTCTCTCTCTCTCTCTCTCTCTCTCTCTCTCTCTCTCTCTCTCTCTCACACACACACACAAATACACACACAAAGTTAAAATCATAGGAGGTGAAACCTCTTCACAGTAGGGGAACAGTGTTGCTGTCACTGATTTTAGTAGATCATTAGAGTCCGCTCCAGGAAATGGAAAGCTACAATAGATTAGGAGCATAGTGATAGAACATGAGAAAAGTAGTGCTGAGAGGGAGAGGACAATGGGATTGTAATGTGGGTTCCTAAATGTGTGTTCGTATGTGCGTGCTGTCTAGCCCTAGCCCCCGGTGATATCTGAATGTGTATAGGATTATCCCCTAATCTGTTAACAAATGTGCAGATGCAGTGATTAAAATTCTACTGCAAATGTTGTTGCCATGGCAGCAGAATGGAGGAGGGGTCAATATTTTTGCTTCTAAATAAATATATGTGTATATATACAATATTGTTTAACAATTTAATGACAAACAAACATAGGACTACAACTAAGCACAGTTGACTGCCTGCACCCTTTCTACAATTCACTGCAAATTCATTAGAAATAACTCAGATGATGCAATTTGTGGGTCCTAAATTTAAGATACGCCGGCAAGGCAACCGAGTCAGTCTTTCAGATGGATAGGCAAATAAAGTGCTCTCTATGCAGCCCTGGTCTGACCCACACCCACAGGGACCAGCTGAGGCCGTGACTCAGGCTGCCAGCACATACCCAGAAACATCATTGATTAGGATGATTGTACACTGCATCCATTAACGGAAAAGATATGCAAGGAAAGTAAGATAAGGAACAATGGTATACACGTTATATGCTTTAAACAATGGTTCAACATTTTGTTTTGACTTTTTTGATACCTTGAAAGTTACAGGGTACTAAACCTTAAGAACCTTTTCAAATTTTCTGCATACATATTATTGACATGATAGAATATAACATAGAAAACCGACTGGCACATTAGATGCCAAATAATATAAAACAAATAATCCAATAAATCTGATTAAAATAACTTAACCGAAAACGTCATATTATTTAAGACTTCAAGTGAAATATATCAATGAGAGGGCAAAAAGGATCATGGCTGATTATGACATTGAAAAAAAGAAGAGGTTTCATGGGAAGCATTAAGTGTTTAACATTTAGTAACTCAATAATAGAGTTACTTTCTATAAAAATAAATCTTGAAAATCACAACTAATTGTGTAATATTAAACATCACAAGATATTAACTACTGTGATTTGGAAATAATGTGTGAAAAGATAAAAGGATTTTGCTCAGAGCCCCATGCCAATCAAATTCAGCTATTTCCTAGAACGTTAAAGGTTTATATTTGAAACTTGTAACTGGGTTTCAATTAAAAGATGAAAGAACATAAACATATTCTATAACATGGCTTAAAATTGGTCATATTTCTTAATTATTCCCCCATAATTAAATATATCTTAAACTTCCACGACGAATGCAAAAACTGTTTTTGATAGGGTTGAGCCATGTAGATTTGGAGCGAACGAAAGTCGTATGACAAAGTCGTGTGTTTTTCAGTGTCTAAAGTCTATATTCAAATAATTGTATTAAATGTTCTGTTTAAACGCAATGTTTCCACAGATAAAATCATTTTCCAACCGCAACATGGTGGAAAATACACCATGTTACTCGTGTTGTCCTTTTTATCATACATTTTGCTATGCGATAGATTTCATCTGAGTTTTAAGGCATGTTCTTGACTAGACCGATCCTTAAACTGTTTGGTGGGATGTTGACGGATGCGCATTGTCCAAATGACCATGCGTGTCGCACAGAGAAAGACTTCAGCGCGCGGCTGAAGGTTTTGGTGAACTCAGCAGTGTGAGATCACCAACCGTCGTGGATGGAATTTTTTTTATAGAAAATGCCAACATTCTCTGTTATGTTTAAAGGAGCTGTCATAATTAGCAGGTAGGTAATATAATGGGATATTTGTTTATTCTATATTTAGGCATCAGCAAAGCAACTAGGGTTAAACTGTTTTCCTTTATCTTCTCAGACTTTGAAACGGTTTGCAATTTCTGTCAGTATTGTTTGAATTTTTAAATAACCAAGCTGTTGGGTTATCGACATTAGACATAAGTGTGTACTTGCGGTCAGAAGTGTTTTACGCAAGCTGTGCGCCCTGAGCGCATGAGCTGATGATTGTTAGGCAACTTACAAATACCTGAATTATTTAACCATAATTCACAACCACATATAATCTGGTTTGAGCTTATGCTGTTTTGATGAAAATTATGTCAGTGAAAGGCGACAGTAACGTTTATGGTATTTCTTGTTAATTGCCCTCTGAACAACACGATGAACGTTAGGGCACCGATTGCAGCCAAGCTGCATGGGTCCATGCGCAACAGTAGGTTCAAACTACACGTTCAGGTTATCAATCAGTATGCTAGTGTGAAAAATATAATGAACCAAGGAGTATAAACAGCTAGTTCCATTATTGTTCAAAACACGAATAGTAGAGACTATTATGTAATGCCTGACCTGAAACAATACCATAAGAGAAACCAGGATTTAGGATTAGCATTCTGCAAGGGGATAGTATAATTGTGCCTATATCGTAAATGTAGTTGACATAACTGTGATTAAGCACATAATAGTATCCATGAGATAGTGAGAAGTCTTATCTAAATTGTCTAAAGCCCATTTTGTGTCCATAACGCTGGTTGGTGGCATTGTCGTTCAGTGGCTGTTCAACAGATTCTAGATGAATAGAGCAAATAATGTAGTGTTTGCGCTGTTGCAAACCTATTTGGCCTTCTGTTTTCGGCAGCTCTGTTCAAGTATTGAACAGGGGTTACCATACAGAGATAATTACAAAACGTTTGGAGGAGTTAAATGGATGTGCTCTTTCTTTGAATGGTTTCAGTGGCAAAGCTCTTCTTGTGGTCCCTGGCTGTATGTTTTTTTATAATTTTTTTATTTAGAAGTTCACTTTAAACTTATTTATGGCTCCCAGCTTTCCACATACTATAAATATGAGTTCTGGTTCTGGAGAGACACACTTTTTGCACCCATTCTTACATCTAGGTATGACATGGTACATGACAGAGTTGTTTTCCTATGGGGTTAAGACTATTTCATTCGGAGTGTGTAGGAGTGAGCCAGAGGGAATGGCTGCTGGAGCTATGGGAACAGTAGCATCACCTGCTTAATATCAGAAGTGCTGAGGACTGGGAAACAGCCGTGGGATTAACTTAGCAAAGCAAATACGCCTCCGGCGTCAGTGCTTATAGTCACTGAGAGAGTATCGTATTTATAACGTTAACCTTAACGTTTAAAAAGCAGCACTGCTCATTGCTCTCTCTTTTGTTCCCATGTCTCACAGGACTCTAATGGGTCCGTATGGAGTGGACCGTGCCGTGTACTCTATGGAGTTTACAGACTGTGAGAATGGTCTGGGTGAGTCATGTTTATCTTCTATTCTAAAACAAATGTAGCGCTTCTACAGTCTTCTGTACTACGACAATGAGAGGTAAGGTAAGGTACACCATAGTCCAGAAATTATTATTAGAATACCAAGAACATGTATATATCCCAAACATATCAGTGTAATTTCATTTTCTAGCCTGATAGGTTTGCACTCATTCATGAGTATTGTGCTGCACCTTAGCAACAGGCTTGTATTGAATATGTCCTCGTTCTAACTGGGATGTTGCTTGCAGACATCGTATTTCAGAGAAAAATGGGCCATGTGGTCAAAGCCCTAGGATCGGGTTGTTTAGAAGAGTTCCCTCAGTTTGACTGCTCAGCACTCTAAACATTCACTTCAAATACACACACATGCACAAAAAGCCCTGTTCATGCACATCGGTTTAAATAGCCACCAGCAAGAGATCTCTTGAAACCCACGGATTAGGTTTATATATATAGGTATATATAGATATAGGTTTTTTATCAAACAGAACAAATTATCAATATCATTTTGTTTATTTTTTTGTGGCACTTTTTAAACTTGTTGTGCTGTGTGGTTTGTTGTGCTTGAAGTACAACGGTGCAACATCTCATGCTGGAGTAACCTATGGCTTGTAGATTTTGCATTTTAGTTACTTATAGAACATGTATCCTTATTGGAATTGTATATTTTTTTCAATCAAATTCCTTTTTTGTCATTGACGCAATTTCTGTAGCTATGTGCAACTATATAACTTTATCTTGCATTGTAAAAAATACAGCAATTCCATGAGCTGCATTCTTTTCAATATACACCGGGTAGGATCTTATAATATCCACTATGCCATAGTCTAAGATGAAGACTTCAGACAAATAAGCTTGTTCAACGTGTTCAGTAGGAAACTATCAATTAAAGTACCTGAAAACTGGTCTATTTCTTTGAGTATGACCTAAATTGGTCTACGATCTAAACAGGTCTATGATCTAAATTGGCCTATTATCAAAGCTGGTCCTATGAGAATTATCTAGACTGGTCCTTTGATCTAAACTGATCTATGAGTGTGACCTAAACTGATCTATGAGTATGACCTTAACTGATCTATGAGTGTGACCTGAACTGATCTATGAGTATGACCTAAACTGGTCTATGAGTATGACCTAAACTGGTCTATGAGTATGACCTAAACTGGTCTATGAGTATGCTCTAAACTCGTCTATGAGTATGATCTAAACTGATCTAAGAGTATGACCTAAACTGATCGATGAGTATGGTCTAAACTGGTCTATGAGTGTGATCTAACCGGTCCTATAATCTAAACTGGTCCTATGAGTGTGATCTAAACTGGTCTATGAGCATGACCTAAACTGGTCTATTATCTATACTGGTCTCTGTGTGTGACCTAGACGAGCACACTATAATATAATCTATTCTTTCCAACGATTGATACCATTTGAAGCCGTCACATTTTGCTTATATCCATGTAGTCATGAACAGAGCACACTGATGGTTGGCTCAGATCGGCAGGTTTTCATTTAGTCGGTCAAAAGAATTGCGTTGCAGATACTCTGTAATACGCCACCCCAACAACACATTTCAAAATGTCTTTGTAGGCGAGAAAAGACACTGACTAAGTCTAAGTTGTGGAACACACCTAGGCTAAAACAAGAAACCACTGATTGTTGCTGCAGTGAGTCCAAGCCTTTAAACCAATAAACACATGGATTCCTAATAAAACTTTTTAAATCAATGGATAAATGATTTCAGACAGAATAATTCAGTTACACTATTAGTGGATACCCTACCGTTTATCTGAGTTCCCACTGCCCTCTGGAACATCTGTTCCGCATGTTACCCTTAAGTTTTACAGTTTTTGTTTACAATTGCTTCAGCACTAATAACACATCAATCAATAACAATTAGAAACAGAACCGATAATTTAAATGTGTTTTTTCCAAAATACGACACACCTTTCTCTTCTTCAAATGAAATGTATATAGGTAAGCACCAAGTGTGTTAGTCACAGTTCAGACAGAGAGGGTCACGAGAAGGAAACACTACAACTTGCAGCATGAATAGTACTGAGGAAGAGGATTCTCATCCTATAATGTTCTTAACTTTAAAGGTGTTTTATTAGACACACATATGTCAATCTGCAGGAAAAACAAAGGGTAACTAAGTAACCTTTTCCGACTTACAGTATGATACTGTGAGGACAGGAACCAACAGCAACACACTTCATCCCATAGAGATATACAGTATCACACCGTGAGGACAGTGACCAACCGTTTTGTTTTACAGGAATAAAAGTCATAGGAGGAGTGAAGGAGGCGACAGGAGAAGATTTCGGAGTTTATGTGAAACGTGTATTACCTGGTGGCATTGCTGCAGGTGATGGTAAGTGTTCCAGAATAAATTAATGCAAAAAGAAACAAAAGCTAAAGTGTTAGCAATATTTGAAAAAAATGCCTTTAGTACGAAATATATGTAAAAATGTGAAGGCATCACTCTTGGGACATTTGAGGATGATGAAGTTTAGGAAACCTGTTTTGACCAATTGATTTGTGCTTTAGAAGGGATCTAAGGTCAAGAAGACAGCCTGCCCAATGCAATGTAAGCTTAAATGAAATTGGGCCTCCCACACAAAAGCAAAGATGTGTCTACTGAATGAAACATGCACACATTAAGAGAACAAAGTAAAAAAGTAGTAAAAAAAATATGTAGAAAGTAGTAGAACTGCTACCAACATTTTTCAAAATGTCCTTTAGTTTAGAGTGTAAATTAAGGCTTCAATAATAATGTACATTGGGGGAAAATATAATTCACCAAGTGTGGTCAAACATACTGGAGCAGGCAGTTTTAATAATATTACACTGTGTGTGTAAAAAAACACTGTGAGTGTTCATGACAATCATTGTAAAAATACTGTGCAAAAAGGGGATTAAGTGCAGGAACCACTGCTTACTAATAATCAAACTGTTTCACCTTAGTTTCCCAGAATGCACCTGTATGAACCTAAAAGGTTTTTGCTAGTGAAATTGTCACAGTTTCTGTCGGGGTTACAGAGGAGAGACCAAAGCGCAGATTTGCCCCCTGGAAGACTGGTGACTTGGGACTGGCATCGGATAGCTTTCTTTGTGGAAAGGCTAGGATTGGAATCTGGAGAAGCCAGAGTACCCCTTAGCCTTGGAGAGACTATGAGCTGGCCGTTGGCTGTGTTCTAGACAGGGTTTGAACCCCTTAGCCTTGGAGAGACCATGAGCTGGCCGTTGGCTGTGTTCTAGACAGGGTTTGAACCCCTTAGCCTTGGGAGAGATTATGAGGTGGGCGTTGGCTGTGTTCTACACAGGGTTGGAAAACCTTAGCCTGAGAGAGATTAAGAGCTGGGCCTGTGTTCTAGACAGTTTTGAAATTATGAATTATGTCCAGAAGGTTATTCATCTCTGCTGGGTCTATCATTGTTGGAATAATCTTGTCACAGTTCCATCCATGTTTGTGGTCCCATCCAAGGACCTGTATTTAGAAAAAAGAAGACCAAAGCTACAGAAACCACTTTTTAAAACAAACCCCCAACAAAGAATAATCTGACAAAGACAAAACTCAAAGCAGGATTTGAATGCACTGTGAATAAAACAGTAAAGCAATTAAAAACAGGTGGAGAGAATGACATGACAAGTGAAAACAGGTGAAAAGATAAATATAATCACCTTTATTAGTAAATGTAAAAGCGAACTCATGTTCTTTATAGTCAGTGATGCTTTCCGCATTGCTACTCTGGCAGGGATCCCGTTTGTGCAAAATACTGCGGATTAGTGTGTAATTGTTGGATACTGTTCCCAGCAATAGAAATCATGGCATCTTAAAGAGCCACTCCACTCTCCTCAACATTAGTTGTATTTTCTAGACCAGCACTGACATTTTCAAGAGGGTGACGTTAACTTGTCAATATTCTCTTTGGAGAGAGCTGTGAAATCAGACTTTGTTTAGTGGTGGCCTCTATTTGAATTTCTTATACAGAAATCACACAGGAAGATACACAAAGTACATAGTTTTCTTATTTGTTACATAAGATCAGGATTTTAATTGGGTACCGATGCTTGTGTCTCACGTTATTCAGTAATTCTACTGTGCATTATAACCAATAGAGGAAACAACATAAATATAAATATGCTTATAATAAAATATTGATTATATAATACAATCTGTAAAATTGGTATGATACAGAATAAAACACAAAAATGCATTAAATTTCCTCCAAAATAACGTATTGAAATAAAGCCTGAACATTTTGTTAAGATGAGAAATACAGAATGTTAAACCAGTGGGTCCTGGCCAGGTTCCAAAACAAATCATGAAGATGACCCTTATGCTTGAAAAAACAAACATACTCCAACATTGTTGAGCATTTACTGGCAATTTAGACTCAAGTTATCTGCCTAACCTTGGGGTCATTAATAATTCTGTGAAAGAAGACAATGTTCCATTCCATGGGCCTGGCCCAAAAAACTACATGTTTGTCCAGAGAAACCTACACACCAGTCAACATGTACTGAGCTGTGCTGGTGAAGTCAAGCCAATGACTAATGGTTGTGCAAAAATCAACAACAGAACGCAGCTGCTTTATTAAGACAGCTATAGAATATTATCGGAGAACTGGAGGGCAAAGCAGCATTGAGAAAATAAATGCTTATCCACGTCTCTACTCGTTGACTTTGTGCCCCACAGGCAACCTTCAGGCAGGGGACCAGATCCTGGAGGTGAATGGAGACAGTCTTATTGGAGTCACCAGTGACCGGTAAGGATAAGCTGGACCCACTTCCAACCCTAAACCTGGCAATTACAATAGCTCCCATTCTAACCATGTTCGATGACCCTACTAATACATCGCTCTGCTTGTATTCATTTTGCTCAGCTGCAGCTTTGCTTAAGATGACGATTTTATTTTCACTCAGCTCTGCTGTAGCAATACTATTGATGTCATATGTGTTTGTGTTCACTCTGCTCTATTGTAGCAATGCCAATGATGGCATTTGTGTTTGTGTTTACTCTACTCTGCTGTAGCAGTCCTTATGATGACTTATGAATTTGTGTTTTCGCTTCTCTGCTTTAGCAATGCTTATGATGGCATATATGTTTTGACAGAGCGGTAGACGTCCTGAGGGGGGCGTCCGCCAGCAATCACATGCGTCTTCTGATAGCCAGAGACGAAGAGGCAAGGTAAGACGGGAAACATCAACATGCTCTTAGCTGAGGAAGCACGCTATGTCTGTGGATGTTCTAATATGGTTTTAGTATGGTAAAACTATGTTTGTGGAATTTCTAGTATGGTCGTAGTTTGTCGAGAGACAATTGAACTCTTAACGTACATTTTTATTTCCATTTACCATCCTGGTAGTATTAATTCTCTTCAAAGTATGACTGTTAAAAGGCTTCTGCTTTTAATTTATCAAAAATGACAATTAAAAATGTGTCAATAAAGTAGATCTGGTCAAACATTGGTAGAGAGACAATATGTGCTATTTATGCACCTTAGCCAAATGAGGACTGAGGAAGTGTTGCCGTCATTTTTTGTCAAGAGATCTTTATCAATTCTGGTGCCTTTTCTTCATTTGATATTGCAGTATGTCTCGCTTGTTAAACGTACAGAGTCTTGGTCCTGATATACATGGGCTTATATTGATTTCAGGCACCATTTATTCTTAGCTCGAGAACACCTATCTCCAACAGAGGTGGTTTGAAGTTCTCAGGTCTCCTTGTTTTAAAGGCAGCAGGGGGTTAGGGGTAAACACGGTCAGGAAAGCTTAGCCAGGCGCTAGATGAGCCTGTGAGTCACCACTTTAATCTGTGTGCTCTCTGCTTCAACCAACCCACAGGAAGACAGGGAGACAGGGATGAAGAGGAGCAGAGAGAGGGGAGAAAGGGGGAGTGGGGGATTAAGCCTCTCTGTCAGTCTCTCCTCTCTCTCTCTCGCTCTCTCTCTGTCTCTCTCGCTCTCTCTCTCTCTGTTTATGGCTCCTCATTTCTTACTTGCTCATCAGACTACTTCATAAAATAACCTGCTTGTTAAATCCCTGCTATATTTAGATATGCAGGAAGGAGGGGGGATTGAAATGCAAAATGGAAATGCAATATTTTCTTTATAAAGGCTATATTTAAAGTGGTTGTTTCAAAGAAAAACAATACATGTCAAAATTGTGAAATAACGTATTAACATATTTAATTTTTATTATAAGATGTAGAACAAGACCAATTCTTGTAAGACTGTTGTTTGACTGAAGATGACTGTAGTTTTTTTAAAATGCATGGTTTGGACTCTTTCTCTTTTAAACTAGCAATGCTTACACAATACCTTTTAGTTTCACCTGTGAAAAGATGAATTTTCCTCAGGGGAAATAACCCAGCCTGTCAACACAAAATAACAGTCCCCATCTGCCCCCACCTCCAGTGTTAGCATTGCCTTTAGTGGTGGTTGCATTAGTTTCATTCCAATGTGATCAGAGATAATGTGTCTGCTTCAGAAGCAGGTCAGAATCTGACATAGGGGGACGGAAGTAGAGGGGGAGAAGAAGACCTACCTAAAGGGACTGAGAGAAAGAAGTTAAATAAACTGACGGAGAGGAAGAGAAGCGGGGAGGGAGGTGTCTCTTAGGGAGGAGGGGTGGAGGAGCTGAGAGATGTTAACTAATGCCTGGAAGATACTGGATTAAAAATCCTCTGATCTCTCACTTCTCTCCGATTTGCATTTACATTTGCTGCATGCAGTGATTCTTACCAAATTTATTTATTTCTATTTATTTTTTGCCAGTTCTTAACATGATTAGGCAGTTGCTGCGGCATAATATTGTAATGATCCGAAAATATATTTTAAATCAAGTCTAGCTACTATGCTCCTAATATAATGTCAATGAGCATCTGGATCTGAGTACAGTTGTATTAATAACTGGAAAATAAATGTGTTTTTATACTGCCATTGGTTCCCTTACAAAAAGTATGATCGTCAAGCATTGGGTTGTAAGAATTGCAGAATGTAACATGTTTGAATCCAGTCATTGATTAGTGCCCTCGTTTATACTGTGCTGCTGTTTACAGATTGCCGCATTGTGAGGAGGTCTGAGGGCGGCATACCATTTGACCACAATTCCTCTGCATCTGCAGCTTCTTCTATTTTCTCACAGCAAGCAGGCAATCCTATTTGGGGGATTCTGCCAGTATATTACCTCTGTATGAAAGGGGAATAATTGTCTGGCAGGTCATTGATTTATTATCCCTATCTAATTGCCCCTATTCTCTTCAGCAGCCTGGCTGCAAGATTCCTGAATATCATCCAAAAGCAACCCCCGGTTTCCCTAGTCCTCTTATCCTAATGATAAATACAAATCAATACATGACGGAAAAACGAATATTGTTGAATAAGGGGGATCTCAGGCAGGAGAGGAAGCTGATCAAAGTGGTTACATTAAATGGATGTGCATGTAATGTGTGTATACTAACCACTTCCAAATGCTTGTGCATGACTTAAGGTCTGTAGACACTGTGGACTTGACAAATAAATGGGACGAAAAGGCGAATGCGAATCTGATGCATCAAAACAACATCTTGATTGTAAACAAATGAATCGCACGTCCCCGGTGTGTAAATACCTTTAGGTACCATGTTTTCAGGTGTAATTATAGTTTAGTTATATTTAGAGCTGTGTGTGTGTGTGTGTGTGTGTGTGTGTGTGTGTGTGTGTGTGTGTGTGTGTGTGTGTGTGTGTGTGTGTGTGTATTTGTGAGAGAGTGAGTGTGTGTGTTTTAAAAAAAACACTATCGCCAGAG
>JAVQJS010069205.1:0-23316 GCA_036024795.1 Galaxias rostratus | reverse complement strand
TAGCGGAATGTTAGCCGGACACTACTTGTCACCGTCAAGTTAATTAACGGAGACTAGTCATCTAGACTTTTCTACTACAAACTACTTAGCTAATGATATCTTTATATTGACGTTGGAGTTGCAATAGCTAATAGCCCAGCTAATAAGGTTTTGCTGAGCGGCCATAATATAATGAACGTAAATCTAGTGGTGGCAGTACTAGCCGACTACTTCTTATTAATTACAACACTTTTGTGGCAGTATGCCGACAGGTGTAGCTATTCTTTTTCAAATAAACGGTAAAAGTTATGCGTGTACTAGTCTACGAGTTCCAACGAAACATAACTAGTAGTAACGATAGCTAACGTGGTGGCCCACAGACTGTCAGGATAAGTAAAATAAGTTACTGCAGGGTAGATCTGCAGGACCGTGCATTACTATAGCTAGCCAACTGTTACAACTTGACGCCGAAGTATTGTCAACCAATCGTTAGATAAGCCCCATTTCCTAGAGGGTGGTGATATAATTATCTATGAGTTCTGGGTGTTGTGGTCCACTTTCAATGAACAGACTAGATTTGAACGCCAAACGTGAAAAAATTAGAACAACGTGCTTAAGTTTTGACTGAAAATTCATTTGTATTCAATCATCCAACTCAAAGGTGGGGTAGGCACTTTTCTGTAGAAGGCATAAAAAAAACAACGTCTGAATTTGAAAATAAAGGTTGTTCGACTTTACCAGAGTCAGAGGCAACCACCAAGAGGCCAGGTGCAAGTTCCAAACCCAAATTGAGGCCATGATGCAGTCTTGGAATTCTCAATTTCTGAAATGCTTCACAGATATTTACACATGTTCTTATGAGTTTATTGTCATACTCTTTTTGATTGTATGTCTTCTGGTTTCTAAGTTCCCTTGTGATGAAGACAGCTGTTGCCATTGTTGAAATAGCAACTTAAGCAGAATGGACCACCATAGAATCACACTTTCCCCATCTAAAGGGATGTGTATGCACTTTGAACAGCCAATAGGAAAGCCCTCTGAAATGGCCAAAGTCTACCCTCTCCGGCTAGTTTTTCTGAAGCCTGCATATAGCCAAGAGGAGGGCAGGAGTAGAGGTTTTCTCAAACCACTTGAATATAAATATGCTGTAAGGTTAATATAGAATTTTTGCCAGTTGATGCTTAAAGAAAAGTTCCAACCCCACCTTTGATGTTGCAAGCTATTTCACAAGTCCATTTTGTCTTAATTGTTAATTTTGTTTTGTGTATCCTTAAGATTTGTCTATAATTGACAAAAGAATGAATGGTGACACTGAAAGAAAAAACTAAAGCAAATTAATAATTGCTCACATATCTGGATATTGTGACATTAGGACCGCTGAAGTGGCTCAAACACAAGAGTGGAAGATGTCTTCCCCTTTGTACTTTAGCCAAGACAGCGTCACCCGGTTCAAGAAAAGGAAGGCCAGGTTCACTTTTAGTGAAGTACACATTCTCCTGGATGAAGTGAGGAAACATCGACATATTGTTGTTGGTATGTTCTGGCTAAAATGTGTTGTACTAAATAAGAGTAGGGGGAAAAGGTTAAAGGAAAGTTATGACACAGAATTGAATCTGCCTCAGTGGTCCATAAACCAAAATGACACCAGACACATCTACTACTACCTGGTTAGTAGTAACTGGGGTGGGGGGGTTGTCCAGTGTTTTAGACAAGTAGATTAGAACAAGGAAGCTGAGTTAAATTTTGTATTACTTTCCATATGTTTTGGCAAAGACAAACAAGTGGTAGATTTTTATACTTTTGAGTTCTACTTAGTATGTCAACATTGAATACAATCAATCATATGGAATCATTAAGGACTTTGCATCAGTTAGTCATACAAAGCCCAATCTTTACTACAAATGTACACTTGTAAGCCCCTGTTAAAGTAACTTATGCACAAAATTGACATTAACCTCTGAAATTGCCATCTCTGTTTACAGGCAAGTTTAACCGTGGCGTGCCAACCGACATAAAAAAGCGCACATGGGCAGAGATTACGGCACGCGTTAATGAGATTGGTGAGTGTCAGCGTGAAGTAATTGAAATTATCAAGAAATGGTCCGACCTCAAGTGTGACACCAAGCGAAAAGTTTCTGCCATGCAATTGGGGACAGTGGCCTCAAGGGGGCTCAATGCACGCCTATCACGAGACCTCACTTCAACAGAAAACGTGGTACACCAAATCCTGGAGATGGATGACAAAGGAGAGCACCTAGGTGGGACTTTTGGAAATCTGGGGGATGATGATGATGGCCAAGAGGAAGAAGATGAAATTGAAGAGGAGTACATGGTAGGAATACAGGAAAACAGTTCCCCCGACAGAGGGATGGATATGCCCTCAATGCCGCCACCACCACTCGCACATTCTATGAACAGCTCAATGGAGGTGACTGTGCCAGTCCTGCCAGGTGCCAAAGAGGATCGATCAATGCCCATCTACACTAGTTCATCACGTATGTATTTTCTGTCCCAAATGCTATTACTGGGCTTGACCTCATTTATTCAGAGGTATTAATACATGAACCAAAATAAGCACATCGGATCTCGTACATGACACTGTGGTTCATGGTCTCACTCACTGCCAGAGCCCCTCACCACGTTCTGAAAAATGAAAAAAGAGCAATATAAAGGTGTGGGAGAAGTCTTATTTAACCACTACCCAAATTACAACTGGGAATATATGAGGAAAGTTGTTGGCGGTCTACGTCGAACTTTCTCCAGTATACAATATATTCAGATGTTAGTGTGATTTACACCGTTGTCAAAATTGATATTTCAAGAGATAATAGCGTGTTTGATCCGAATTATCTACATAGGTTAATATATTACTTGGGTATTCACGTGTTGGATGAGCTACTTTTCTACACATTTCTTCTTTGTGTTCTACATGCAACAAGAGAAGTCTTCCTTTTATGACCGTTTAACTTTTTTAAATTGCTTCCAATCCAAAAAGTAAAAGTGGGAACACTATCTGCTTCATTCAGAATTGATTTTCATTTAAAAAAAAAAAAAATCTAATTGATTGCGATGTTCTACTGGAATAACGATTTCATGACAAAGGCAAATTATTTTTTCATATTTACTGGTGGCTTCATTTTGGGATAGCTGTTAGTAGTGGAAACACTAAACAGATCTAGGGTTAGGCACAGGATGTGATGTTTCAGGTTACTTTCCCCAAAGTAGTGTGGCAATTAGCACTGAACCTTTTTAACGTTTGTACTGTTTTCTGTGTCTATTACAGGAGACTCTCAGTCATCATTTGATATGCCGTATGAAGTACCTGGGGCAGAAGGTACATTCTGAGGAGGAGGAAAAAAATCTAATATCTGAATTAAAATTAGACATAATGAAACAAAGCACAATTGATTTGTTTAATGGTAGGGGCTGTCTTGCAAATAATGCAGTTTGACATCTCAGATTCAACACCACTTTGTAAGGAAAAAGATTTCCGTACTATTTTAGCCATTTAACAAAGTCTGCAAAGTCAATTAATTTCTATGTGAAATAGTTAACACTTTATTTTACTACTTGTCTTGGCAGACAATGATGCACCGTTGCTGGATTCTGATGAAGAGCACAATGATTTGCTTCCCTCAACTCTTCCACTGTCAAACCTAACAGAGGATCCCCAAGGAAATAATGAGCCCCACAACTCTTCTGGAACTCAATCCTCGCCTACTACCTCCTCTTTCACTTCAGCCCTTCCTCCATCCAGCCAGCCAGCTCAGAATCTAAGGGACAGTATGCTGCAGAGCGCGTCATTGAGTGTTCAGGAGCAGCATGCGTCTAATGTATTGCTGGAGACTGTATCTCGTTCTCTTGAATTGTTGTCTGAATCGGTGCAGCAACTGGCAGAGACTCAGCAGGAGTTTGTGCGTGAATCTTTGCAACTTCAGAGAGAGACTGTGCAGGTGCTTAGGGATTTTACTGGTGGAGCCCTTGCCCTAATGCACGACAAACTAAATGGTCGGCCAACGCTATAGCGACATTCGACTGTGTCCTTCTTTGCCAGGAGTTCAGTTTTAACCAACCCGTAGGAATACAAAAACAATTTAAAATGTTAAACATGGACGTATCGTGACGCTTTCAATACACTGGTTTTAGAATTTGTGAGATAAACAAACTTACGAGCCGGACATTTCAGTACACCGTACGTGTTATCACTAACTGTTTCTTAGTAAGGAAATGTGCTGCCCCGTTGTAATTTATTTTTTTGCATAAATTGTCTTGAGTCCTCAAATTTGGTCAATGCATAATGATCCACAAGTTTTTCATTGTACTTTTGTAGTAGTTTTCACAAATGTTACTGAAACAATTGCATTTTGAACAACTTTTCCAACATAACACTTGAAAACCACAGCAGACGTAGCTAAAACTAAATCAGAAGTTGTGTGGGATTAAACCACAGAATCATTTGCAAGAAGTATTTATCTGATTTTTTTCTCATTTAAAAATCTTTGGTTTAAGATAAAATTCAGTTTTGCTGTCCACCGCAGATGTAATATCCCCAAATCAAGGCCAAATACCATTAGAACCGAGGGTAAATAATATCTTATTACCCCAAAGGTGAACTACTCCTTCAAAAGTGGGAACTGCTCTTCAGATTAGATTTATACGTATTTGTAAGTATCCTTCCATAAGCAACCTTTGATTATATCAATTTGGCAAACTGAAAAAATATTTTCAATATCTGAAGACCTGACAACTATTTGACAAGACTAGGCCCACAACATGTGGAGTGATTATTTTTACACTGCATAATTGATATTTAAGATGCAACAACATTGTTTTATTTTGCGCATTCTAAATACTAAATTTGCTCTCAATTGTTTTAGAAAACATAAAAATAGCTGTGAACATGAACGGTTGTGATATTCCTGACGTTGCAGGTAAGTAACAACACTTAGGCTCAAGTTTGACTATTCTAACTTCACATTAGTGACAACTTCTGAAAGAAAGACATTTTACACGCACTGTCAGTTGTGGGGTTGGATGCTGAAACTGTCCACTAGGTGTTTTGAGTTCCATGGACCTGCGTGGTTGGACAAAAACTGCTGGTGGACAATGGTCTTGGCAGTCTGGTAATGGCTTGCCTCAATCTGGAACAAAACAACATCCTTATTTATAGCTTTGGCAAAAAATTTCATGGCAACGTACACGCTGCAAGCCTTAGTGCTTAATTCAGATGTATTGCTAAGATGTGATTTGACTGTTCACGATTAAAAAAAAAAAAAGTGGCAAACATCCAATTCCAGGGCAAACAGGTCACTGTCCTGGAATGACCCGCATTCACAAAAGAATAATAACAAAGACCACACTAGTCTAGAGTGACGGACCACATGAACCCGGGCCCAATTCGAATAAAAAAACTGGTTACATTACTCTTTACTCTGTCCACTTTAGCCTATGGTGGGAATGTAGCCGAAGTGCGTTATGGTAATTAAAAATAACTTTACCACTTTGAATCTGAATAAAACCAACGTGGTAGAACTTTCAATTGATCTCTAACAAATAAACTTTAATCTGAAAAATGTTAGTCACATACCTTGACACTGTGGTACGTGGGAAGATCCAGCAAGTAACTATGTGCACCCAGCTTTGCTACTTTGCGGAAATTGCAGTAGAGGGCTCTCTTGCACAATCTGCTCGAGAACCTTGGTCCACTGACAGCCGGGGAGCTGAGACATCAGGATGAAACTCATCAGTAAATAGTTCTACACCTAACATTTACCTAATTATACATGGTATGTTCCACATCATTTTTTTTTTTAATGTCTGTCTTTTTTACCAACTAATTTTGATTTATGCTGGGATCTTAGTTTGTTGATGGACAAATATGGCCGCAGGTAGAACACGTTTCACATTACAAGTACCCCAATCAAATTTTACCTTCTTGTTTCTCTTTCAACTTCACAAAAAGTCAAGGTAAACGTGCATTTGATAATGAAATATAGATTTGGTTCACAGAAGGCTGTGTTTTAAACCCATAAGACCACGTATAGGTTTGGTGTGTATTAGTCCAATTACGCACACACCTAAAACATGCAGCACCAGTTTACTTGGCAATAAACTGATATCTAATAGAGCACTTTCTTAGCTCTTGACTATGTTATTAAGTCAAGAGATTCACTTGATTTACCAACCTTCTCTCGTTGAAAGCACTATTTGTCAGTAGAGGTTTGTAAGCACTGAATCGGCAAGAGAGTAAAACCTACCCATCAACAATTAAGCCATTGGTGCTGTCCAATACTTCTATTCCTGGGTCACCAAGGCACCAATTGATGCTGAGGTCTTTGCAACCTGAGGAGCAAAGTGCAGGACCCAACCTTTCACCACTGAGAAAGAAGATAGTCTGCTTTTTAAACGGCAGCGCAAGTTGGTCCTCCCATCCCTCTCCCAGGCGATCGTTGATGGTCTCAGACACTTGCTCAGAGTAATGGCTGTCACCTAGAGATAAAACACACTGTGGTTTTGAATATAATTTCTGATAATAAATCAACTAGAAATGTAGAAGTGAAGTGTCCTGCTGATGCATCCAAGTTTGAGTTAGGTGCTTTGGGTCAGTAGAACGTACAGGGTTCAGTTCTAACACGTATAGCCTAGTTCTTACACTTCCTAGCAACAATTATGACAGTCTATTTAATATGGTGAAGACTGCCAGAATGGCTACATAAGCACATCTACAAAAAAAAAAAAACATGGTTCGTTCAAACATGTGTTCTTAAGCTTTTGTAGTTAATTTTGAGCAAAGAACAAGGTTGGTCAGTTCATTCAGATTAAAACAAAACTGCTTTTCTAACTACAAAACAGTGGTATACGCTTGTCAGAAGGTAAGCATTTAATGTCTGCCAGTAGGCAAGTCATGTGAACGCACCTTCCGTTTTTACTTACCCAGCACTGCACTGGTGATGTAAAGTGGCTGAGTAAAATGGCTCAGTAAGGCACCCTGGACTCCGGTGACAGTCCAGCGGCACAGTTTGTCGCTGTCAGACATACAGCAGACCCGGGCACCCCACACACTGGGGTGTAGGAACGCTGCTGGGATAAGTGACCCCTTGGCATGACATTGAAGTTTCAGAGAGCTGTAGCTCCTGCTAAAAACAAAAATGAATCTTTAATTCCGTGACACAAAATAATAAAATACATCAATGGTCCCTAAGCACAGAACAAAATGATGAACTATAAAAGGAGATTCAATTCATAATGAATTAATTAATGGTAATGCATTGTATTTGTAAACTATAATTAAACCATAGTTTAATGAATAATTAAACTATATATAATTATTGAGATTATGATGATAGAATGTCTTGGTATCAATCTCCACACTTGCATAAGAGTACACTGGGCAGCTCCTTTTGGGATCTGGTTAGTATATAGATGCAGATAGGTTTGTGGTTTGAGTTGAAGCAAGGGGCTTTCCGAAGAGCTCTGGTAGATGGAACGCTCCTTGGATTCACGATCAGGACTGAGGAACAGCAAAAGCTGCTTGAATAGAAACCTTCAAATATAAAACGATAAGAGAAAAAGAAAATATAAGACACAAAAGGATAAATAATTAAATTTGGAACTCAAGGAATTCAGTGTGTACCTTTTAAGAGCCCTTCTGGCAATGACAATAGCATGACAGTCATGAACCATGGTGCCACTGAAACCGAGCCAGCCACTGCAGCTAGACTGGCCTGTGCCCAATGCTACCACTTCATAGCGCTCACAGGATTGACCCTTGGTGTCACAGAACTCTGAGGAAGAAAATACAAGCGAAAATTATATGACTAAACTTCCTAAAAATGCAATTTTTCAAGCATAGCACAGGCTAGTTATTGAAACAAATGTAAAATAAGGAACCTCATATAATTAGTCTGCCAATACCAGTATTTTTCAATGCACATAAATCGTTTTTTGAGATCTTAAGTAATCATTTTTATTCATCTTAATCCTTTCAATGGAATTTTGATGGCATCGATGTTATGGTTTAGAACGTTTTCCGCTGTGGTTTTTCTGGCCATGAACAACAAAATTAAAAATAAACTGCACAAGAGGCAAAAGACAGCAGTACATTGCAGACTCAACAAGAGCTGCTTACAGATCTAGGACAGGGTCGTCCACTGCTTCTAGTCACAATGAAAACAAAGTAGAAGCAACATTTACCTACAAATCAACAATCACCTTTCAACCAGATAAAAAATTGTCTGCCTTTTATTAAATTATATTCCTTCTTTGCATATTCTTTCCTCTTCACTCATTAATATTATTGGATTAAAAACATTGTTGTATTCCGTGCTTGGTATGTGCCTTCCTGCCTCAATTATAGCATTTTAATTGTGAATGCTGAAATGTAGTTTACAAATACAGTGCATTACGATTAATTAATTCATTATGAATTGATTTCTCTAAATATACAAACCCTTGTTAAAACTGAATATCTAAAATATATTGATCCAACCAAAACTCAAAAAGGAGTATGTAAAAAGGTTTTGAAATCAATTCAACATTTTATTTAATATTGTACATATTAGATGTAGAAACCAAATAAAATAGAAGAATTTAGTCAGTCAAGATATGTGAACTAAACTAAATTAAATTGTACCAATTACTTATCAATTTAGCTTACTCAAAATAATTTTGTACAACAGGCTTCAGAGTGGAAGAGCAGGAGAAGAACATTTTACCCCTATTCCAAGTGAGAAACATACTAAACATTAGGCTCACAAAGTCTCCAAAATCCCGAATAGATTAAATCACATCACCAAGCACATTCAGAAAACAAACACTGTAAATTGTCTTTTCTAATGCAGTGACCTCACATTTTCCCTGTGGTTACCTTCCACATACACAAGAGACTCACCTCGATCAAGAACAAATGCTGCGAGGCAGCTCTTACAGCTATTGAACTCTGGAGTCTCTCTCAAGAGACGATCAAACATCTCGCTGCAAACTGCTGCCATCCGATTCTTGTGCCAGTCTGTGAAGCCAACTACAAACAACACAAAACAACATTAAATGATTGCTTTGCAACACAGAAGTGTCATTCCTGAACCCATTCATATTATTACCCCAGATCTTCTTTCCTCTCTTTGGGCTGTTTTCCAGGTTGTCAGACTGGTCATAGATCTGGTCCAAATAGCCGTTTCTCTCAGTTGGTGTGCCAGGAAGGGAGCTCACATAACTGTCATCCTCAGAGTCCTCCAGCATGATCTCTGGAGATATTCTTTCGGTCTCCAAACGTCTAGGAGAAGATGAATTCTGCATGGGCTTGCAGTCTTCTGACAAAGCAGTAACCAGCAAGTCTGAAGTTCTGTAGTCAGGGGAACCATTTCTTGCACAAACACCGGAAGAGTCACTGTCAAACAAGTTGCCTCCAAAGACTGCAGGGCTTGCCCTGGACATATCAATGATAGGGTCTATCTCTGATGGAAAGCGCATCATCAGAGAAGCTGCCATTCTGGGGTGACGTTTGTTTGCTACTTCTTGGTCAACCATGTTACTTTACTTCTTTTAGCTTCCTGTTATGAACAAAACGATTATAGATTATATTATAGATTATAGATCAAGAAGACATTCCATACTTTGCACTGACTGTGAAAATAAGAGACTAATTAGCTGGAAATTGCTTCTGTCTCTCTTTATCTTCATATCAGGGTTATGAAATCAATCATTCTAGTAACTTACGAGCACTTGCAATGGGTTTTACGGTTACCTAAAATAATTTGCACCTGTTTTCATACAATCCCTCTTGCTCTACAATCTCCGGCAGTTCTTTTTTTTCAAGATCAGCCTTTTCAAACAAAGGGACACCAACTTGACAAATATTTTTATTTTATAGATCAAACTTTGATTTAAACATTCCAATCAAAACTGTAATTACAACTAGCTTGTATGTAACTTACCTATACGAGTTTGGATGTTTGAGTGCACTCAGTGTTACCACTTGTTGAAAGGTTGGATGTAGGCATGCTCGTTCCCTTAAATATTCAGTAGTTTCGAGAGGCAATAAACCAGGCAAGTAGCATAGAAAATAGACATACTTTAAATCTCACCAAACTAATAAATCAATTGCAAAGGAGTCTAAAGAAGGTCCACCTTGATTACAGACAGGTAATACCATTTATGAAAGTTTGTGGTTCTAATTGGTCGTTATAATTACAATACAGACAACAGAGAAGACTGCCAGATATAAACTTTCAGCATATTAGCCCAATTTAGTAAACGTATCTTTTCTTCAACATCAGTGGACTTGCCTTGTTACTGACATCAATAGTTTAGGCCTACTTTTGGTTATTAGTTAACACCAATAAAGTAAAAGTAAAACCTTGGCTTTGGTCACATTTACCTCCAGCAAAGTGCGCGACTATGAATGTATGCCTGCATGTTGACTTGTCCAACAATTAATTCAGACTAGTTCTGGTCAACTATAATTGCCCTACACAACAGAAAATAAACACGTGCTTAAGCTAGCTGAAATTGCTTGTTTATAGCAATGTTGGTTTCATTAAATTTGGCAGACAAATTCCCTACTAGCCAGGAACAAGATCATAAAGAATATATGCATCTCGAGACCCAATGTACTTACATTGGAAAACATGACCATTAACTTGCAGGTTTGCTAACCTAGTTTTCACTGAATGGATGCCAACGTAGTCATATCATATGCGCATATGAAAAGCTAACTAACTAGCTAGCTTGACAGGGTTGGTACAGGGGGAATAATATGTCAAAAGCCAAAATATATCCACTAAAGTACTGCTTCATTAATGGAGAAAGGCAACATTAAATTATGTTGGCTGAGAATGTACACATGGTTTTAATAATTGTTCACCTGCTCAGTGTACGCTTGCTGATCAACGGGCAATCTTCGTGCCCCGTCCCTTGGGAATTTGCTCCAACTACTCAGCACTTGCTTACTTGCCAACTTGACCTCACATTGACCCAAGTCAGGCAGCCAACCCAGTGTTGTCTAAATAGATAAATTATCACACATTTAACTTTTTTAAATGTTATACATAATATTTTTTGAGGAATACAATTTACTATTTACCTGTATAATATCTTGACAGCTAGTAACTCCTAATTGTGGATCTGTCCTTATGTTTGTTTGCAGTGATGATTACTGGTGAACTCATACAATACAAAAAAAAAAATGTCACACTGGAAACGCCACCCCATGCCACACGGTAATTTATGTCAACACCTGGCAGATTAGAGATTGTTACTGATTTATGTTTATTTACCAATTACTAATAATTGTTCCGACATTCAACTGTGTCATACAACTGTATTTACACGAAATCATATTTTTGTATAAATCATGTATTTTAGGCATGCATTACCTTTTTTATTCACAAAGCTTATGTTTGTTTGAAGAATTGCCACAGCTCATGGAATTTTGGAATACAGTGCACAATACCATCTACTTGTTATAACAACACCAACCAAATATCAATAAATATACCAATAAATATATTTTAAATAGGAAAACAGCAGATTTTGTACAACATATTTGAATTAAACAAAATGGCTGTTTGTGAAATAAGTAACCGAAAGCTTAATCTGTATGCGTTCAAAGAAAGCACACCTCAAGTACACTCAAAAGCACAACACACAGTGACAGTTAACTTGAAATGCATTGTCTTTAAACCTGCTCTGTCTCTGTAGGCTGGTTAAACAGCTGCTGGGGTTGGCTTGAGGGGATAGTACATGCAGACAGTAGGCAATCTGGATGTGGTGGGGGTTTCTTAGCGGGAGGGCCGGTTTTGCAAGAGAAATCTGTTGGGGGTGGGGTCCCTGCATGAATAGGCAGCTGTATTCACGGTTAAAACCGCACATTTAATTCTAGTTTTCTTGACAGAGCAGCTAATTACGCCAAGGACCAGTTCAGCAAAGTTCACTATAGGCAGTTCTATCCAAATGAAAGGCTCTACCACTAAAAACATTTCAACCACAGTACTTATTATTAACATCTGCCATTACCAGCTAAATAATCAGAAACCCATTTCAGTGGATGTGCTTCTGAAAAAAAAATTATGGTTACGTAGATGATATATAAATGTAAACATACATTATATGTAAACAATTAAAATATTTTTTTGAATAAACTATGACATGTATTTCATAGGTGACTCTTTTTTTTGTGTTATGTTTTGTGTTTTTGTTACAGGGGTACAGTTGAATCTTCCCCCTGAAAAAAAGCTGCTGTTTGTAGAGTTAGCTGACATCTGGTGGTTAGAGATGTGGTTGAAGAAAAGGGGGGGAAATCTATCTATCGATCTCTCCTTCTGCAAGTACAAGTTAGTTTCCTCCCCTTTTCTTTTTCTCCATTTGACCTGTCTGCCCTCTTCTTTCTTTTAGTTTTTACCCCCACCTGTTCGTGTTCTCTTGTCCCTCCGACTCCCTCTTTCATGTCCCATCTGCTATAGAAACACCAGGAGGAGAGAGGGGAGGCTTGGGACAAAGGGAAGGGAGTCAGAAATAAAAATAGGCAGCTCAATCCTTCAGTATTGTCTCAATTGTAGACATACTCATGCCACCACATATAGCACCACATAAAAAAGCATTTTAACCACCATTTATTTTTATATGTTGATGAAACCTAATAATTGAATGCAATGTAATCACGTGTTTGCTTTCTGGTTGGCACATTTGTCAATTTATGGTTACTATTTTTAGAAATGTATCAATTAAATTGGTTGATTTTACTGATACATTTCTATCTGAAATAAATATTATTTATTTGATAGTTTTAGTAGTATTTTAGAGCTTTGGAGTGGAAATGATGTGGATACCTTTTGGAAACAGACAAGGATACATCAAGAACATATATGTACATGTTTAGAATGTCAATAAGATCACTATCCACTATAACATACATCCCAGCCACATGCCACATGCAGCACAGCCCCTCCTCCTATTGTCCTAGAGCCAGACAGCAGGCTGGGGGTTGAAGTACTGGCTAAAGAAACCTGGCTCTTTCCCCAAGGGTCTTGGTCAGATTTGCACCAATACGCACTTGTTCTTTCCCCCTTGGGGACGTGGCGATCAGAGTGAATCTGTTGTGAGGTATATAGGCAGATGCTGGTCATCGTAACGGGAGGGTCGGGGTGATGATGTGAGTTCTTCTCAAAGGTTCCCATGGCCCTCGTGTCACTCCCCTAGAGGGCCTGCAGATGATACAGCAGAGAAGGGCTCAGGCACTGTCCATCTGCTCTCTTACATATACATATCCACCTCACCTGCATGTAGATGGCAACACAAAATACCTCATAGAAAACGATTAGGAGAAATTGTCAAATGTAAGGATACATAGCAAAAATAAAGTAAATTTAGTTTTTTCTATATTACCCAATAGTCAATAGTCCAAACACAGATTACCCGACCAGTGAAAGGCTTGTTAGAAATGAATGAGAACTAAAAACTAGGGCTCAAATGAAATGTATTTCTATGAGAAGTCTCAAAGGAACGTTTTTTTAACATTGAATACTGTGGCACATTACTTTTTACTCATTTAAGAAGGTAATGTCCACTTTTAAATGTGGCTCACACTTTTTTTGCAGTTTCATAAATATAATGTTCACTACTATCATAGTATGGCTTGGTGAAAACAGTGTATCACATTCAGCCTAATACAGCATTTCACGTATACTTTTCATGTTTTGTTTACATGCACTGACAACAGCTGCTGCATTTATAGAACGTTTGAAGGAACGCTTGAATAATCTTATTCTCATTTAACTTCTGCCATATCTTTGCTTCTTGAGTTATTTAGTCCCTTTCGATTACTTTGAAGAACTTTGGTTTAAAAAGAAGTGTGCCTAGATGATGTCTGAGGTCAGTGACGGCACGCGTCCATGACTCATTAGCATATCAATTGAGCAAAAACAGCAGTGGCCTTACCTCGCCGGTTTCAATTGTTTCACCCAACCCCGTCCAAAAATGCTCTCTCTCGCTCTCTCTTTCTCTCTCTCTCTCTCTCTCTCTCTCTGTCTTTCTCTCTCTCTCCCACACACACACACACACGCGCGCGCGCGCACACGCCACACACACGCGCGCGCGTAAACAAATAAACAAACATGCGTGCATTAGTCATGTCTCAGGAAGAAATATTCTGAAAAGATTTGTCAAAGACTGAAAAGACCCATTGTCATTGTGTCAAATTGTGGTAAAGAAGATTGTTTTGGAATTTCATATCATATTCCAGGAGGATGGTAGCCTTGATTCCAACCAAACATTTTAATCCCACTTTACAAACATTTTAAAAACAAAATAAACGTATTATATGTATTTACTTGCCGCTAAAAATAAGTAACTTCCTTAATTTGCGCTTTTAGATGTTACTTTAGTACAACGTTTTGCTTCGGTATGGCTTGTTATGGAGCTCAACTATGGACACTTCAGCAATCGTCAAAACATGCGGCCCGGAACTGAACAGATGCTGCAAATTGTGCTATATCCTAAAATCGATATCAAAGGGGGTTTGCACAGTTGGGAAAGAGAGCGGTTTGAGGAGACAATGGATGATGTGGCACACGGCGCGGCTGACCATGTGCCATAATTATCATACAGCTGTTCGAGTGAAGTTCCAACAAAGAAAGCTTTGCCAAACTACGTCTACTTGAATACCCCACCCCACCCACACACACACACACACACACACACACACACACACACACACACACACACACACACACACTTTAACCTCCAAACAAAGGACAATGCCACAGTGAAAGGGTCCTATCCGTAACCCGCCTACTTTTGTGAGCCTGCACGCGTCTGAGCAATTAATATTTTTTTGGGACTGATGAAAGAATGGATGGAACATTCCATTCTTTTCTATAAGTAACGTCCATGTGATCGATTAGCCAACGCCACTTTCATCCCTATCAATAAATCACGTTTATCTACAAAGATAATACATTTTTAAATAAATTTAAGCTTAGCGAGTTGATCAATGTAAGAAACCCAGGAAAATTAAGACCAAAATGCCTATGGATTTAATCTTTAAAATGTACACCTGCTCAAACGGAGAAAATATGTGCTATATATGGTCATTAATAGTTAACCCTCGTCGACGTTATACTTATTTAGGTCTATGCTTTGCTGCAGTTGTTGTTTGTTTAGCAACATCCTGTTTTTTACCCACTCCTCTCAGGTAAACTCACGAAATAAATGTTCAGGTCGGACTCATAGGGCATTTCCTCCCTATCTAGATTTGATACTAATAGCCCACATACCTTCGTCTTGTCCCATCTGGGTCTTTCTTGGACCCGCCTCCTGACGTATGGAGAGGCACACAAGAAATATAAAAGCCCTGACTGAAATGATGATGTAGAATAAATGTGCGGACCTGCCTCTTGGATTGAACAGACCCGTTACGCACATCATTTAAGTAATGAATAGTGTGGTTTTAGGGTTAGTGTAGCATATTTAGATTTGTCGTCTACAATAAGGAAGGTTCGAGATACGCAAGTCTTATTTTTGTTGTTTCGGGGTCCAACGAATGCATACACCTGCGGATTATTGTCACTCTTAAACCAAATCCCTGGAAGATATGGCATACCTGCAGATTAGTTATTTTTTCACTTTTAGTTGTTTTTTGGCCCTCATTCCAGTGGTAAGGACACACCTTTTATTTTTTTCCTAACAATTATACAATAAAGTAAAGAAATGTTTAAACTTTATGCGCTTCTTAGCCTACTTTTCTTTTTGTCATTGTAGGTGTTGTCATCTGGTGTGTTTGAGTTGAAAGTTCACTCATTCAACACTGCCAACCACATCTGCCGACGACACAGGGACTGCCATATATTTTTCAGAATCTGCCTTAAACATTCAGAAGATGTCATTTCAGCAGAGCCACCTTGCACATTTGGAACGGGACACACCAACGTCATCCGTGCCGATCACACCTCAATATCCAGTAGTTCTCCAATCCGAGTGCCATTCCACTTTAAATGGCCGGTAAATAAACCACATTTTTTATTGGATGATGAATACGTGCACTGATGCCATGCAAATACTATTACATTTATTTTGTAATCGTGTATATTGTATAGTCTTACTTGACTTGGGTAATTTCCGTTTTAGGGAACTTTTTCGTTGATCATCGAAGCTTGGAACGCCGAGTCTCCAACAGAATACACAGGTAAATTGAGATTATCCATAATCCTTTTAATTATCAACGTTTGTGAAATGTGTTAAACAAATTTGTTGACCTCTGCCTTACTGCTCAATTCAATCTATCTACTCAGGTAGGCTAATATTGTATGCATTAATCAAGTGCAATTTTAATTTTCCTACAGACAACCAAAACAACTTGGTCAGTCGTTTGGCAACCAGAAGAAGGTTGGCCATTGGCGAGGATTGGTCTCAAGACGTCCACTTCGGTGAACAAAGCGAGCTCCGGTACTCCTACCACGTCTTTTGTGATGAGTACTATTTTGGCGACAGCTGCTCAGACTACTGCAGGCCCCGTGACGACACTTTAGGCCATTATACTTGTGATGAGGAAGGCAACCGAATATGTCTGGAAGGCTGGCAAGGCAGCTACTGTTCAGAACGTGAGTATAGCCTCATGTATGATAGAATTGTATATCTCTATCAGTAACAGTAATTCATGCTAATACGAGAGATCGGTGGGGGGCTGGGGGCCTTATGTGTGTGAGTGAAAATTCAGTATAATATTCTTTATTCCTCTATGGCTGTTGTTAGAGAATTAAACGTAACACCATACAAACCCAGATGTCTTTCTCCGTAAAGTCTTCCGCAGTGTTGTCCCCTAACTCAATAGAGCTTGGGGTGTTCAGTCTTTCTTTTGTTTCCCATAACAATAGTAGATGGGGGCAGTGACTCATGTTTAAGAGACACATGTTGTGTGAGGGTGGGTGTGCGTGTGTGTGTGTGATTGAGGAGAGAAAAGAAAGGCTTTGCATTTGTCAAGAACTGCTGTGTGCTCACCAGCTGCTTGGCTTAATACTTTGCAAACAGTGAAGTCTGAGACGGGGTCTGGGTCAGATGGGGTGCTGCGCGTGTGTGAGATGTGTGAGAGGGCGTTTCCATTGTATTCACACACCCTCCCCTCCATCCCTCTAGCCATCTGCTCAGCCGACTGCAGCGAGAGGCATGGCTACTGTGAGGCCCCTGGGGACTGCAAGTGTCGTATGGGCTGGCAGGGCCCCTCCTGCAGCGAATGTGTGCGCTACCCTGGCTGCCTCCATGGCACCTGCAGTCAGCCATGGCAGTGCAATTGCCAGGAAGGCTGGGGAGGCCTCTTCTGCAACCAAGACCTGAACTACTGTACCAACCACCGGCCTTGCGCTAATGGAGCAACATGCACCAACACAGGCCAGGGCAGCTACACCTGCGCTTGCCGGCCGGGCTACGGAGGCACCAACTGTGAGCTGGAGACGAATGAGTGTGACAGCAACCCCTGCAAGAATGGTGGCAGTTGCAACGTATGTATCAAAATATAATTTTAGGCTTTTTATAGAAGTACATATTTTTGGGGGGACAGAATAAAAAAATTACTTGTCGTTGAACAGCAGTGAAGAATGTATACTAACCATTATACTGTGGGTATCTGTAGGACCTGGAGAATGACTACTCATGCACCTGCCCTCAGGGCTTCTATGGAAAGAACTGTGAGATAATTGCCATGACCTGCGCTGATGGGCCCTGCTTCAATGGCGGTACTTGTGTAGAGACGTCGACTGGAGGCTATACCTGTGGCTGTCCACCCAGCTACACCGGCTCCAACTGTGAGAAGAAACTGGACCGATGCAGCAACAGCCCATGTCTGAATTGTGAGTCAGTTAAGGACAGCTTTTCTGTAGAATCTAGACCAGTGACATCTAGTGGTGTAAATAGTCACCAACCTGTTCCATTGGGAAGGGATTCTTGTAAGATATTTTAAAACTCCCTCTTTCTTAACAAAATAACTGCATTCAATGTAATCCTTCACACTCCTTTGTTATTGCTAGCAGCGGATCGACAAGATATTCATTGCATTGATTTGCTTCCTCTTCTCTGTAGCTGGAGAATGTCTGGACCTGGGGCAGAGTGTGCTGTGTCGCTGTCGCTCTGGCTTCAGTGGAGCCAACTGTCAGATGAACATCGATGACTGCGCCTTGGGCCCCTGCCAAAATGCTGGCACCTGCCAGGACGGGGTGGACACCTACACCTGTTCCTGCACCCTGGGTTACACGGGAAAGAATTGCAGCGTGCGCTCCGATGCCTGTGGTCTCCATCCCTGCCAGAATGGCGGTACCTGCTTCACCCACTTCTCAGGGCCTGTGTGCCAGTGCCCACTCGGCTTCATGGGCCCCAGCTGTGAGTTCACCCTCCAGCCCAGCTTGAAGCCCGCACCACGCCAGACAGCGCGCCCCTCGTCTGCAACCCTCACCGCCTCAATCATTCTGACCCTCTTGGCGCTGGCCTTGGCAGTTGGCATTGTTGTGCTGCGCAGGAGGCGTCTGCGGGGCCGGAAGCAGCTCAGTGAAACTGCTGTCTACAATGATCTGGAGACAGTCAGCCACCAAGGGACAGTTTTTCCCAGTGAGAGAGAGGCCTTCCTGGGTCCCAGTGGCCTCTTTAAGATTAGCAACAGTGAAGCTCGTCTCAGCCTCTCCCTGGCCCAAGAGGACAGATCTGGGTACAGACACAGTCCTGTGGTTAGTAGCTTAGGTAGAGGAGGAGAGCGCCACTCCCTCTCACCCGGACAAGACTATCCGTGGCGTGGGGAGGTCGGCCTGGGATCTGGAGTGGGACTGAGATAAGAATTCTCTGACCTCATAAAGAAGAGGGTATAGGGACAGCCAAACACCTTGGTAAGAGGAAGGTATAGGGATGAAAGCACTTCGATTTTCTCTATCTTGATTCTTTCCTGAATGGAAAAAAGAGAATGAATACATTTGGAATTTAAAACAACTCTGGGAAATAAAGTACTTTTGTGTTACAAAAATGAAATAAGGTTTTGATATGAGCTCGAGTTATAGATGTGAATTACAAATAATACATTTGAATTTATTTGCAAGTAATTTCTTTCTGGAAATATTCTCTTGAAAAGTCATCCAAGTCAAATAACCCAAAGAGACGACCAGTGATAAACACATAAACTTTTCATTGGACCTACAACACATACCAAATAACAGTTATTCATAAAGCTTGGTTTACTTTTGAAAGAGAAGGCCATATAGAACGTGTTTTATAATTCTTCGATAGAATTAATATTAATGTTAATGATTCATGTTTAAATTTAGATTTTTCACTCATATTTGTTATAAAAAACATGTTTAAACATACAGAAATTTATTTCATTTTTCCTCTCTTAATCTTCCTTTAACCATTTACTCCTTTTTGTGTGTACCATCATTTATTCTTTATATTATTTATTTATTTAAATAGATTTATTTCGCCTTTAAAGTCAAACTCAGAGCTATATTTATATGATAAATAAAGACCTCTAGGCCCAACTTGAGATCCTGGATCTTTGTATGTTCTGTGTACTTGAAAACCCCCAAAGGTTCTGGGAAGTTATACGGGAATTGGATTTATTTTGTCCTTAATTTTATGTTCATGCCAAAGTTTATGTTGTGTATGTGTTTCCATCATTATTTAATTTCATAATTGTTTAATCAGTGTCTGATGTTATCAGTGTGTATGTTGATTGTAATAAAAGTAAAGTCTTCGCAGAATGTGAGCTAATAACATTTGCATACATGCCCAACAATTGGCCCAATTAACTCAATAGACTCCTCTATGAAATTTTGCCCACGTTGCTTCACCGGTTGGGTGAAGGTTTATTCGAGGGGTCAAACCGTATCCACATCCGATAGTGTACCATTATTTTTTATCTTATTTACGGGACCCGTGATTGTCTGATTTTTCGGTTTAATCACGTTTGTCAAATTGAGCATCTCTTCAACTTTAATTATATCTTCATGTCATTGTCCACAAGGTGGTGTTTAACTAGAATTGAATACGCAGTTTCCATTGCGCGAACCTAAACTTTCAAACGTCAACATCACGCAATCCGCACCTCAACTCTGCATTTATCTGGAAAACCAGTGCAATGGCAACTGAACGAATCGAAAAGATGCACGAGGATGAAGTTTGTCATACATCAGATTTAGAGATGTATCCTGAACACGGAGCAAATCACCTAAAGAGACAGGCTCGAGTAACTGTGAAATATAATAGGAAAGAGTTGCAAAAGCGGTTAGATGTGGAGAAATGGATTGATGACTCATTGGATCAGCTGTACTTTGGCAAGGTGAGTCCCTTTCAATCAAATCTCGTCAAAGCTGGATGTGAAACTATCGTTGTATAGCAGAAAGCTTGTGTTTTCGCTCCACTTGTTAAACCCATCATAATTAAGAATGATTGTTAATAATTTATTATATTATTAGATTATTAATTAATAACAAATTTTCGGAACCGTAATTAATATCAGCTATTTCATATTAGTGTTTTCGTTGAGTAAATACATGCACAATACAACTTTTTGCAGTGTGAAAATTAAGGGCGTCAAGTCTGACCTAGCCCATGCCCAATTAAGGATTCACCAGCTTGCATAAGATAGAGATAACATAATACCACTACATTGCGATATAAAAGTCCATGCATACAAGCAACAAAAGTATTGAAAACATACAGGACATCTTCACACATTTGTGGACCGGATGTTTGAAGTACTTTTGGTATGTAAGCGTATGTAAGCGCATTATTCTTATGAGATGTATACATAGTTAAATCAGGAGCCAGGAGAGACCAGCCATAAAAGGTTGAGCAATCTCTGCAGATTCGTTATACACCAGTGCCTCCTTTTCTGAGGATACAGCTGGGTTGAGATGCTTGCTTCCTTAAATGGATAGCGTTTAGGGCTAGGATGAGAAACAGGAAGGGGTGTGGAAGTCTCAGGAGGGGTTAAATACTCAGCTGATGGCACTTCTTTGACTTCACTGATAAGGTTTAATGGCTCTTATGGCGCTTAGGCTTTTACAAATATTGGTACAATATTGAATATACCATGTAGTGCTGTTAGGTTCCCTCATGTTAGCGAAAATATGCTTTGAAATTACAAATTGTAGATCAGAAAACTAGATAAGATGATTAACAAATAATTACATGTTGTTCGTTTGGCACATTATATCAATTGAAATTCAACCCAGACAATACAAACAAATCTCTCAATTTTTAAGGGGCTTAGCCACTTGCAAAAGAAGATAGCGAATGGTGTAATCATTCAACTTTTATCATGAAGACAATACAATAGCGCTGTAGGGAGGGTAAATCTATGTGACCTTGGTCCAGGTCTACCCCTGAATTGTTTTTGTGCATGTTACACAGGAGGACGCCATACCAGAGGTAAACATTGATGACCTGATTGACCTGCCCAGTGATGAGGAGAGGGTCAAAAAGTTACAGGTAAGTCCATGCTGCCAATGATCAGTGTATCATACTAGATGACTGCAACTCCGCACTCTTGGTTCACTTTGTGCCATTTACTGCTGTGTTTTTATCTTATTTTTTATCTCCATTTAAAAAAAGGAGTTGTTGAAGTGCAGTAACAACACAGAGGTATGTTATGTTATGACTTGAACTTACAATGTTCATGTTTACTAACTTTATTTGTGCTTACTGGCATCCTGGTAACAACAGTATGTACACACAAACATCCTGCATTGCTATTTAGATAGACAGTTGTGTCTGACACATCCTACCACAGTCACTCTGCATGCTTTCACAATTGCTATTTGTACTCTTTCTCTTTTCTTCCTCAGTCTCTCTTTGTCTTTCTTTCTGTAAATATTCCCCTCTCTCCCTCTCCAATCTCTCTCTCCTCTGTGAAACAATGGGTCTCCTTTGATAAAGGCTTAGGCCTCCCGGAAGCTGATCCAACCTACAGACAGGGACTGGATAACTGAGTGCTCATTTAGGGCACTTTGTCCCACTGTTTCACATGCCAGTTACAAAACGGTAGAGGATTGGACAACACCACATATGGTGGGCATTGTCCATGTTCTCAAAGTCTTATTACTACCATTTTTCATTCCTGAAGTGCGTCCCTTCTCGTAATCCAATAATTTCAAAAACACAAATTTGTACGTGTCTTGCAGACACGCATAAATAGTCCTTTAATATTTAACAAGACAAGCATAAGGCTACTACAGGCAATATCCATGTCACAGATGATTCGAGTGTCAATATAGACCCGTGATAATGGGGAAACTGTATTTAAATATAAACATATGTTTGTCTTTTTGCAGAGAAGATCATTAAGTAGTCGAACAGTGGCTTTCTCTCACCTGCCATGAAATGTATCAGGCTTTACATACATTTTAGTAAGACTACAAATAATTAACTGTTTTTGATATTGCGCTTTTCTAGACACCCAAAGTACTTTACACTGTAGGTGAGGGGTAGGGGGGACTCAGTTTGGTCTCCACCTTTAAGAGTGTGTTTTTCCCCCCAGGAATTTATTGTGGAACTGGTTGGCAAGCTAAACGGTCTACATAAGCAGGAGGAGCTGCAAAGCGAGGGTATTGAACACCCTGTCATCAACACTCACACCCAACATCGCCACGAGCCATACCACTTCAACAACCCGCAGAGCATGCGTAGCCACAACCAAACTCTCTGACCTAGCTACCCTTTCCTCACACACACGGTCACATTGATACCCACCGCATGTAGGCTGTAACGGTGACTGCAACTTAGACAGATGACAATGGTCAATATTTAAACAGGGAAATGGATTTAAACCATTTTCAGACCAACATCCGAGGCAAAGCTCAGACGAGGGAGGCTATGACGAAGCAGAGGCATCGAAGTAACCTACTATAACATGGTCCCACAGAAATAGTTATGAGTGCAATCATGATAAAAAAAAAATTAACATTTATTATATGGGGCTAATCTCAATTGCATAGTTTGTGGATTTTAACACTGTTTAGATGTACTCAAATGTAATAAGTGTACTTAAGTTTAATAAGTGTACCTCCATCAAATGTTGTGTGATATTGCATCGGATTCATTGTAATACATTTTAACGAACTGATGTTAATAACGTTTATTAAAGACTTATTAAGCCAAGAATCTGGTCTTCTGTCTTTCCGCAATTTAAAAACTATGGAAAAAATATTGATTGCTCACTAACAAAGTGGATAAGTAAAATAATAGACACAGACATCCATCCATCCATCCATTATCAGAACCGCTTATCCTATGCAGGGTCACGGGGGGGGCTGGAGCCTATCCCAGCTGACTTCGGGCGAGAGGCGGGGTACACCCTGGACAGATCGCCAA